>CAMRHE010000029.1:7490000-7715000 GCA_947044405.1 Leptodactylus fallax | reverse complement strand
TCTATGATTTCTAATACATATAATAGGTTGTAGATCAAGGTGATCACATGAGCCATGCTGAGGAGAAGTTGTATAACAAATAGTGGGGTGCATCTTCTATTTCCCTATGTGAAATTTGGGGATAAAACGAGCAAAATAAACATTTTGAAAAGTTTAAGTTAATTTAACATTTTTAAGTAGATGCAAAGTGTAAATACCAACATTTACCAGCAACATAAAGTACAATGTGTCAAAACCTTTATTCTTCATAATATAACAGTTCTGTCAGTGCCAGACTAGTGAGTGCAATGTAAGGCCTGGTTCACATCTGCGTTCGGGGAGTCCACTTGGGGACCCCTGAACGGAAACCTATACACATAAAAAAGCGGTTTACCTGGGAAATCAGGCTTTACACTCAGCTGACAATTTATTATACAAGTCAGGAGAGGTGAAAGGTCCTCTTAACAAAAAAAAAAATGGTGCACATTGTATTAAAAAGCTACTCATAGCAGATATAGATTTAATTTTCTGTATTTATGGTGTGTGTAGTACATTCAACTTTTTGGAGGGTGTAAGGTGGTGATTTTCAAGTCAAAATGAGCATTGTACCCACTTAAAAAAAAAAAATATGCAGCTTGTTAATTTTAGCTGAACTATCGCAAGCATTTCCCATGACAGATTTCATGTAAAAATGTCTTCATCTTTCCCATTTTTTCTGAACTTGCAGAGATCCATGCACATGCTGCAGAAACAACCCTGTTCACATATATGGAGATTTCCATAAACAGATATTTCTGCCACACAAATTCTAATATTTTTCTTGCTAATACAAATACCAAACGCAGTTCTTTCCCACAGTGTAAGCCAAAGCTAGACTGAGACATAAGACAACCAGGGGCGTAAATACTGGGCTAGCAGCGGCTGCCACAGGGCCTAAGACATTAGGGGGCCCGGAGCCCTGTGAAAGCCGCTACCGCGAACCCCACAAACCAGTGGAGTAACGATCGCGGTTGGGCCCCCTATGATAGCGGACCGGACCACTATGATAGCGGTTGGGGAAAGCCTGGTTCCCCGACCGCTATACATACTGTTATTGGAAAGGGACCCTGGCATATTGCAGGCCCCTTTCCAATAGATGTCAGGGCACCCAGAGGAGGTGACTGAAAACAATAAATAAATATTCTCACCTCTCTTGGGCACAGCGATCTCTCCGGTGCTCTTCCGTCATGTGATTAGGCCCCATCGGTCACGGGTCATGGGGCACGGCCTCGTAATGACATCAGTGCGCCCCCACGTGACCGCTGAGGCCCAATCACAGGCCTCAGCAGCGACGTCGGAAGAGGGTCTGAAGACGGCAGGACGGAGCGAGGATGCCAAGGAAAGGTAAGGCAAGGTGAGTATGATAGTTTGTTATTTTTAATCACCTTTCCTGGGCCTCCGATTATACTCTGGGGTCTGAGGAGACCCCAGAGTATAATAATAGCACCGAAGCGGAGTGGGGCTGTTGGGAGCTTATAATACTGTGTGGGGCCCACTGTGGAGCATATACTACTGTGTGGGGGCCACTGTGGAGCATATACACTACTTAAGGAGAAAAAGATGGCATTCAGGACAAGAGATAAGGAGGGGGTTGAGGGAAGTACAAAAGGAGCTGAGGCATCAAATCAGGCAGGGAAAATCCAGTTATAAAGAAAAAATGGAAAAGCAAATGGAAAGAAAAGACATAAGGGGGGTCTGGGAGGGGCTTAAGTCAATTTCGGGTCATAAACAGTCTGTCTGCCAGATTGAGGCAGATGTTAACTGGCTTAATGAACTAAACCTATTCTTCAACAGATTTGATCACACACCAGCTCCTCCCACCCCAGTATGTCCTTCAGCTCCCCCCACCACAATGACTTCTCCCCATGCGGCCACTTCCCAACAGACCAGTAAATCCAGAAATCCATCTTTATCTGGCCACAGTCTGACCTTCACACGGGCCCAGGTGAGGAAGGAGATGAAAAAGATCAAGGCGAGGAAAGCCGGAGGGCCAGATGACATCAGTGCAAGGCTAATTAAGACTTGTGGGGACCAGCTGTGTGGTATAATTACATATATGTATAATATGAGCCTGAGGCAGGAAATAGTCCCTGAATTATGGAAATCTTCTTGTGTGGTACCAGTTCCAAAGAAACCCCACCCTATGGACCTCAACGACTACAGACCTGTAGCACTGACATCCCACCTGATGAAGATCTTGGAGAGATTGGTTCTCACACATCTCCGCCCTCTAGTGAGCCCCGCTATGGACCCACTCCAGTTTGCTTATCGGCCGGGCATTGGGGTAGATGATGCCATCATCCATCTTCTGCACAGGGCTCTGTCTCACCTGGAGAAACCAGGGAACACAGTGAGAATAATGTTCTTTGACTTCTCCAGTGCTTTTAACACCATACAGCCCAGGTTATTGAGGGACAAGCTGGGCCTTGCTGGAGTGGACCACCACCTCTCCAACTGGATCCTAGACTACCTCACAAATCGACCTCAATACGTGAGAGCCCGAGACTGTGTGTCAGGTACAGTGATCTGTAATACGGGGGCACCTCAGGGTACGGTTCTCGCCCCTTTCCTCTTCACACTGTACACTGCAGATTTTAGGTGCAACTCATCCAGCTGCTACCTACAGAAGTATTCTGACGACTCTGCAATAGTGGGTCTCATCACAGATAATGATGACAGGGAGTACAGAGAACTGAACCGGGATTTTGTGGACTGGTGCCACCGGAACCACCTGAAGATTAACGCGGGGAAGACCAAGGAGATGGTGGTGGACTTCCGCAAAGGCAGAAGCCCTCCTAAACCAGTGGACATCCTGGGGACGGGCATCGAGATTGTGAACACCTATAAGTACCTGGGTTTGCTCCTTAATAATAAGCTGGACTGGGCAGATCATATGGAGGCCCTGTACAGGAAGGGGCCACAGCAGGCTCTACCTGCTTAGGAAGCTGAGAGCCTTTGGAATCCGGGGGGCACTTCTTAGAACTTTCTTCAACTCGGTAGTGGCATCAGCCATCTTCTTTGGAGTGGCCTGCTGGGGGAGCAGTATATCAACCAGGGACAGAAATAAACTTGACAAGCTGATTAGAAGGGCCAGCTCTGTCCTGGGGAGCCCACTGGACCCAGTGCAGGTGGTGGGTGACAGAAGGATACTGTCCGTGGTGAGCTCCATGCAGAAGAAGAAGTCCCATCCCATGCATGAGACTGTGATCGCGCTGAGCAGTACTGTCAGTGACCGACTGCTCCACCCTAGGTGTGAGAAGGAGCGCTATCGGAAGTCTTTCCTCCCCACCGCGGTTAGGCTGTACAACCAACACCGACCTAAGCGGAGATCATTACACACAGAGAACTGAAATATCTCTCTGCCTGTTAAATCCCCCCCCCCCCCTGCTACGCCCTATCTGTCTGTCTGCTATCAATGTAATGCCTCTCACCTTGGAATATTCCTGTACATGTTGTATTTGTATTTGTATCTGCTTATCTTTGCTGCTGTAACACACTGAATTTCCCCATTGTGGGACTATTAAAGGACTATTATTATTATTATTATTATTATTATATAATACTGGGTGGGGTCTACAGTGGGAAGCATATAATACTGGGTTACTGGGTGGGGCCCACGGTGGGGGGGGCACTGTGGGAAGCATCTAATACTGGGTGGGGGGCATATATTAGTGGGTGGGGGCAACTGTGGGAAGCATATAATACAGGGTCACTGTGGAGCATATTATACTGTTTGGGGCCACTGTGGGAAGCATATTATACTGTGTCTGGCAGAGCAATGTAGAGCATATAATGCTGTATGGGGGCCACTGTCGAGCATATTTTACTGTTTGGGGAACCGTAACCGGTTCGGGGTGGGGGCCCCATGTCAAATGTTCACCTTGGGGCCCAGCCATTCCTAGTTACGCCACTGATGACAACCTAGGTAATTTTCTCACAAATGATGTCATTATAATAGGTGTAATGTTGACGTACCATATCTACAAGTGCCACATACAGAAAGATTCCAGCAGTAGATGCAAATATCCAGGGAGTGACTTGATTTGAGTTTTGGCTGGCGAGTGCTCCGACCACCATGCCCAGGTAGGAGAGAAATGCAGAAATCAGGCTGAAAAATAAGACTCTTCTCATCTGGACACCAGTTTGAAGTAAGACTGCAAAGTCACCTGTAAATAGATATATTCATCATAAATTGCAAAGCAAATGTAGACAGTTGGTGCTTAAATTTTGCTTTGCAGTGGATTGGGCTGCTGCACACACTTCCAGTCCACTACACCAGCTTCTGGTACCTACAGTCTGTTCGGGTGTTGGACTCCACAGATCACACATGCTATGGACAGATCATCAGTATGTAAACTCCATTTGGGGCCACACATGCTATGGACAGATCATCAGTATGTAAACTCCATTTGGGGACAGCAAACCCCTTTTACTTCAGGATGTGGTACATTCTTTGGTCAGCATCCTTACTCTGGCTCAACTCGATTCCCAATTGCACAGTCTTAAGTGGCAAGAGGGATGAAGAGCCCTGATACTGTGCAGCTTAGGTGCAAATCGGGGCTGTGTGCCTAAAATGCTCCACTGCTATGCCAGATAACTAAATTCACCCCCATGTTTTCTCTGAAATGTAGCATTGTTTTGAGCAAAACACATTTCTTTTTAGTAAATGAGCCTGTCTGTATTTCATGCTGCACATAGTTGTGCAGTGTGAAATTGCTGAAAGGTTCTTTTTTAACTGTCCATCTTCAGTATGTAACATCAGGACTGACTTGGGACTATAAACCAAAACCAAACTTACAGCATTATATCTATCTATGGTTCAGTATAAACACGGAAGGTTTGACATTTGACCACTGGTATAACATCTCTACTCTGTCTGTGGCATGAGTAGGAAGCTGGAAATTGGGAGCAGAGATCTCTAAGACCATCAACGTTCCTACATGTCTTAGTACATTAAATGTAGACTTTAACACTCACCAAGTTCATGAGGTAGTTCATGGCAGAACACAGCAACCGTAGTGCTGAGGCCTCCAGAGAAACTGGCAGAAAAGGCAGCACCTATAGGAAGTACCAAACATAATGCCCATTAATAGGATGTCCTCTCCATGCCTGCAAACACTGAGGATAAGGACACGCGTTTTTAGACTGAAAGTATTTTGCAGGTAAGTTATGTTTGATAATGAGGGATCACATGGTCTTTATTATACATTATCTGGTGTTCACATGTAACATTTTTCAGATTAAAGGAAAGAGCACATTCAGGTTTATGCAGCTTTTTTTTTTTTTTTTTTAAACCAAAACAAGGTGTTTATAATAAAAATATATATATACACACGTGGACAAAGTTGTTGGTACCCCTCTTTTAATGAAAAAACCCCCCACAATGGTCACAGAAATAACTTGAATCTGACAAAAGTAATATATAAAAATTCTATGAAAATGAACAAATGAAAGTCAGACATTGCTTTTCAACCATGCTTCAAAAGAATTTTTAAAAAAAAGAAAACTCATGAAACGGGCCTGGACAGAAATTATTGTTCCCTTAACTTAATATTTTGTTGCACAACCTTTTGAGGCAATCACTGCAATCAAACGATTCCTGTAACTGTCAATGAGACTTCTGCACCTCTCAACAGGTATTTTGGCCCACTCCCCATGAGCAAACTGCTCCAATTGTCTCGGGTTTGAAGGGTGCCTTTTCCAGACGGCATGTTTCAGCTCCTTCCAAAGATGCTCAAGAGGATTTAGGTCAGGGCTCATAGAAGGCCACTTCAGAATAGTCCAGTGTTTCCCTCTTAGACATTCTTGGGTGTTTTTAGCTGTGTTTTGGGTCATTATCCTGTTGCAAGACCCAAGACCTGCGACTGAGACCAAGCTTTCTGACACTGGGCAGTACATTTCTCTCTAGAATCCCTTGATAGTCTTGAGATTTCATTGTACCCTGCACAGATTCATGACACCCTGTGCCAGATGCAGCAAAGCAGCCCCAGAACATAACAGAGCCTCCTCCATGTTTCACAGTAGGGACAGTGTTCTTTTCAAGATATGCTTCATTTTTCCGTATGTGATAATAGAGCTGATGTGCCTTGCCAAAAATTTCGATTTTTGTCTCATCTGTCCATAGGACATTCTCCCACAAGCTTGTGGTTTGTCAACATGTAGTTTGGCAAATTACTTTTGTCAGATTCAAGTTATTTCTGTGACCATTGTGGGTTTTTCTTTCATTAAACGAGGGGTACCAACAATTTTGTCCACGTGTGTGTATATATATAAATATCTCATCTAAATCTTTAGCCTTGGACTATACTGTGACTTTTTTAGCGCTACTGAATCATTTTAAATTCTTAGCTATTGCTGCAGTCCAATAGAATTCATTGATTTTTTTTTTTGATTTTTTTTTTAACCATCTAGTTACAGCTCCAGCACACAATCAGTAGTGCTACAAAGAGTCAGTGTAGCCCTGGTCTTATAGGTTCTCAATCTTTAAAAGAAATGAACAAGTGTCTTTACCATAAGGCAGAAAAAAAAAAAAGATAAAACACTGTTTTACAGTGCCAGCAAAGTAAATGAAATTTTGTGTACCCTCATCGACACATTATGGAAAAAATGTTATATGTTAATTTTTACCTTCAGCAATGCTGGCCCCCTCCCCCTCCCATAGGCTTATTAACTAGCATCACTCACGGATAAATTTGGTGCTTTTTCAGACTACCTGTCTAAGTTTATGTGGTCTAACCATTAGTAAATGTGGGCCAAGGTGTTATTCTTTTTCACAAGAAAAGGATAAAATTGGTAAGATACAGTAATGTATACACATATGAAGAATATTTATACAGCCTTGTGTTCCAGCATAGATTTTAGTTTCAGGTGCCCAGAGAGTAAGAGATGTAACATAGGCATAGGCATGTTCTTCTTAATAAATTAGGCACATCTCCAAGCTTGAGCACAGGGAATCAAGGTTCATGGTGAGTGGATATACACCTAATCTTTAAGGAGGCCTTGTAATAAATTAGATGCCTCTCTTGCACTATGTGCACCATTTCCTGGATATATTATAATAAATCTGCCAGGCTGCAAGAGGCCACATCCCTTCCTTTCACATCACAACCACTTTTGAGGAAAGAAGCATGCAGGATGCCATCCAGTTACAAATTTTTGCATAATAATGGGAAATATGTGTGACTTTTTTTTCTGGTGTCCCATGCCCTCTTAACCCAAGCTGCAGGACCACAGCCAGGTTAGAGTGGAATGGAGCAGCCATTTGCTCCTGACTTCAAAGTCTATGGTACTGACAAAGATAGCCAAGTGTTGTACTTGGTTAACTCAGTCAGTCCCATAAAGTTTACTTTGAGCACTAGAGCGCACGCTTGACCTCTACTTCCCATGGCTATTGTCTTGTGGCTTGGGAGGAACATGAAACATGGGACTTAGGTTCTGCTGCTCAGTTGGACCTCTACTGATCTAGCAGTTGTCACTTATCTAGGTAATAACTTATTATTACTGCAATACCTCTTTAAATGCAGAATGCAGACATTTAAAGACATTGAATGACTATGACTGATATGAAGAACAGATGCTGGACATAAGTTGTGGCTGCAGCCAACATTGCTTTCAACTGGATACTTGGGAACATGAGAAACCACAGCCAAATTAAAGTTCATCCTAACATGGGCATAGGCATACTATTTACTAGGTATAACATGTACTGCTGGGTTGAGCTTTGCTGTCAGTTGATCATGTTGGATGGGGTCCGCTTTTCTCACTAGCCCCATAGCAGTTTCTTGGTCTGTTTCCATTGGAGGTACACCACTGCCATTACATTTATTCCATTACAGTAACATAAAGACAAGTAATTGAAATGTGATTTATACACAGACAGCAAAGTGAAGTTGTGAAAAAATGGTGCATTACCTATTGCTAAGCCATCTGTGAAGTTATGTATTCCATCTCCAAGAACAACCATCCACACAAACTGTGCAATGGCTCCACCTGATGCACTGTGTGAATGTCCATGATGTGAATGTGCAGCCTGGCCCCTACTCTCTGGTCCTTTAACTTGCTCCTCATGGTTGTGCTCATCATCAGCTGGTCTTGTTGTCTCACAAAACTCTTGTCCTGCAAAAAAAAAAAAAAACTTCAAATATTAACCCTAATGCACCTTGCAGTCTACAATGGACTTTTGTATATACGGTATGTTATATTTTTTTTTTTTTAAACTCGTTTTATTGAAAATTGCGTATCAGACACAAGAAAAGGAATCAAAACATATACATAACATGTTGCGCACCAAAAAACGAGAATTTCAATGTAAATTCACTCAACGCACCACATCCCACCTCGCCCGGCCCTTGTCCCATCCGGACCATATAACGTAGACTCGGTACAGAAAGAATATAATCAGGACATGCGTAATACTGTATACATCAGTTATCATGTACAAAACATGCAGTCAATAAGTCAAGGGTAACAACAAGGATACACTCCAAAATGAGAGGTCGCGGATACTCCTGGTGTCTCGCACCCCTCACGGCATGAGTAAATTAATGGCAGAGCGCAATGAGGGAGCCGTATATTGGGTTACCGGAGAATTGCACCATGTTCCCCACACCTTATGGAATTTCTGAGGGCACCCTCTCCCTTTATACACAATCTGGTTATAAGGAAGAACAGTATTAACAAGTTTCTTCCACTGAGACATTGATGGGGGTTTCGGAGCCATCTATCGCAGTGCGATAGCTTTCCTAGCATAAAATAAAGACTCCCTCAAAAGGATTCTAACATGGTGTTGCCATATTTCTTCATCTAATACGCCGAAAAGGCATATCTCTGGGGTTAATGGTATAGGTTTAGCCAGAACTTCCGCCAGGAGATCCACGACCCCTTTCCAAAAACATTGTATGATCGGACATTCCCAAATCATATGCCAAAAGTCTGCCTGTGGACAAAGACACCTAAGGCATCCGGGGTTGGGCAGACGTCCCATTTTGTAGAGACGGGAAGGTGTCAAGTAACATTGGTGTAGAATATACTGTATGTTTGAATCAGTTTGTTGTTAGCTGAAGGCGACACATGTTGAGGAGATTCAAGGATATCTTGAAACATCTCATCTGTGAGAGTTGGGATATTTATGCTCCACCGCGTCAAGGCCGGGGGGTCCAAAGTGGACACCTTGGCCTGTATCAGATGTGCATATAAAGTAGATATCAAACCCCCAGGGCCCTGTGAGCGAAGTATGCCGATAAGCGGATACTCAGACATATTGTCCAATCGATCCGGGAACTGAGAAGAAAGTGCATGTCTAATCTGTAGATATCTAAAAAACTGTGTTCTAGGGATGCCATAGGAGGAGCTCAGCGAGTCAAACGTTTTAAAAACCCCTTGTATGTACAGTCATGGCCAAAAGTTTTGAGAATGATACAAATATTAATTTTTACAAAGTCTACTGCTTCAGTTTTTCTAATGGCAATTTGCATATACTCCAGAATGTTATAAAGAGTGATCAGCTTAACAGCAATTACTTGCAAAGTCAATATTTGCCTAGAAAATGAACTTTATCCCCCAAAACACATTTCAACATCATTGCAGCCCTGCCTTAAAAGGACCACCTAACATCGTTTCAGTGCTCCATTAACACAGGTGTGGGTGTTGATGAGGACAGGGCTGGAGATCAATCTGTCATGATTAAGTAAGAATGACACCCCTGGACACTTTAAAAGGAGGCTGGTGCTTGCCATCATTGTTTCTCTTCTGTTAACCATGGTTATCTCTAAAGAAACACGTGCAGTCATCATTGCACTGCACAAAAATGGCCTAACTGGGAAGAGTATTGCAGCTAGAAAGATTGCACCTCAGTCAACAATCTATCGCATCATCAAGAACTTCAAGGAGAGAGGTTCCATTGGTGCCAAAAAGGCTCCAGGGCGCCCAAGAAAGACCAGCAAGCGGCAGGACCGTCTCTTAAAAGTGTTTCAGCTGCGGGATCGGGCTACCAGCAGTGCAGAGCTTGCTGAGGAATGGCAGCAGGCAGGTGTGAGTGCATCTGCACGCACTGTGAGGCGGAGACTCTTGGAGCAAGGCCTGGTCTCAAGGAGGGCAGCAAAGAAGCCACTTCTCTCCAGAAAAAACATCAGGGACAGACTGATATTCTGCAAAAGGTACAGGGAGTGGACTGCTGAGGACTGGGGTAAAGTCATTTTCTCTGATGAATCCCCTTTTCGATTGTTTGGAACATCTGGAAAACAGCTTATTCGGAGAAGAAGAGGTGAGCGCTACCACCAGTCTTGTCTCATGCCAACTGTAAAGCATCCTGAAACCATTCATGTGTGGGGTTGCTTCTCAGCCAAGGGAATCGGCTCTCTCACAGTCTTGCCTAAAAACACAGCCATGAATAAAGAATGGTACCATAATGTCCTCCAAGAGCAACTTCTCCCAACCGTCCAAGAGCAGTTTGGCGCTCAACAATGCCTTTTCCAGCATGATGGAGCACCTTGCCATAAAGCAAAGGTGATAACTAAATGGCTCAGGGAACAAAACATAGAGATTTTGGGTCCATGGCCTGGAAACTCCCCAGATCTTAATCCCATTGAGAACTTGTGGTCAATCATCAAGAGACGGGTGGACAAACAAAAACCAACAAATTCAGACAAAATTAAAGCATTGATTCTGCAAGAATGGACTGCTATCAGTCAGGATTTGGTCCAGAAGTTGATTGAGAGCATGCCAGGGAGAATTGCAGAGGTCCTGAAGAAGAAGGGTCAACACTGCAAATATTGACTTGCTGCATTAACTCATTCTAACTGTCAATATAAGCTTCTGTTACTCATAATATGAATGCAATTCTATTTCTGTATGTGATAAAAACATCTGACAAACACACATAAAAACCAGAGGGCAGCAGATCATGTGAAAATAGAATATTTGTGTCATTCTCAAAACTTTTGACCATGACTGTACAGGTCACTAAGAGAGGACACGCCATACTGCGACCAGGCCCGGGCGCCAGGCAGGGCAAATAACGTCGGCAGACCAGGGTTGTGCCAAAGCGGGGTCTCCGCAGGTATATCAGAATAAGCAGACACCTTTTTCGCCTAACACCAGACCTGTCCCGCCAGGGCATGGATGGGCAACAATTTCCCCCTAAACAAGGCCGGGTGTTCCAACACCGGCCACAGATTACGCAGACCCAGGTGGTGAGCCAGATGTGCCTCGGACCCCGGTAGGGGATCAGATGAGAGCCACTTCCTAATTAAACGGAGCTGTCCTGCCAGGTAGTAAAGAAACAGATCAGGGAGTGATGTACCCCCGAGCTGCTTTGGTCGTTGTAGAGATGACAAGCTAAGCTTAGATCTAGAGTTTCCCCATATAAAGGAGATAATGAGGGAGTCCATTTGTTTAAAAAATCTAAGGGGCACGGACACAGCAGAATGGCTTATAGCATATAGACATTTGGGTAGTACTATCATTTTAACTAGGTTGATTCTACCAGCCACCGACAAAGGCAGTGTAGCCCAAAGATTAAACTTAACCCTAAAGTGCGAGATGAGCGGAAAGATGTTCTGTTCCAAAAAACACCTATGGTCCCTAGATATAAAGATACCCAGATATTTGCAGGTTGAGACTGTAGTCAATCCACATACCACATTCCCCTCAGCTACACCTGACGCACGGCCAATATGCATGTATGAGGACTTAGTCCAATTGGTCCGTAGGCCAGAATAATTACCAAATTCGTCAATTATAGCCATGGCTCTGGGCAGAGACCGGGAGGGGTCGCTCATAAACAGGAGTAAGTCATCGGCATATAGTGCTGTTCTCTCCTCCCGGGTGCCTATCACTATGCCTTTATATATGGGGTCAATCCGAAGCAGTATTGCCAAGGGTTCCACCGCCAAAGCAAACAGTAGCGGTGACAATGGACATCCTTGTCTTGTACCCCTACCCAAAGGAAAGTAGGAAGACAACGCGCCATTAATGGACAGCGCCGCTCTAGGGGAACAGTATAAAAGGGAAATCCAGGTAACAAACCCCTCTCCAAATCCGTATCCTCGCAACACCTGCAATAGAAAAGGCCACTCGACAGAGTCGAACGCCTTTGTTGCATCTAAAGAAGCCACCGCCCAGTCATGTGAGGATGATGCCCCAATCTGAGTTATCACCTGAGCCCTTCTAAGATTATCCGATGTGGATTTTCCAGGCATAAAGCCTGTCTGATCCGGATGGACAAGGTCGAGAACAACAGAATTTAGCCTTTTCGCCAACATTTTAGTATGGAGTTTATAATCTATATTAAGCAGTGATATAGGCCTATATGAGCCACAGTCCAGCGGATCCTTGTCAGGCTTAAGTAACAGGATAATGGTGGCGTCATAAAAGGATTCCGGGAGACTGCGGCCCACAAAGGCAGCGTTATAACAGTCAAGCAACACCGGGAGAAGCAGGCCCCCATACTGGGCATAAACCTCCACCGGGATGCCGTCCGGACCTGGCGATTTGCCCCTTGCCATATCTGCCAGGGCTCCCGATAGCTCCTCTAGCGTAAAAGGGGAATCTAAAAATTCACGTTGGTCTTCTGACAATGTAGGAAGGGGGATCAAGCCCAAATAGGTGGCAAGCTCTCCGTCAGTGACTCTAAGCTTGGAGAGGTATAACTCACTGTAATACCTATAAAATCTGTCACTGATGGCCAAGCTATTGGACAGTACCTCCCCCATCTCTGAATGCACTCGTAGTATTGCAGGTGAGGCTGTGTTTTGATGTATCAGTTGAGCTAGAAAGCTGCTCGACTGGTTGCCGAGTTCGTAAAACTTCTGTTTGCTAAAAAACAGAGACCTACATGCCTTGTCATGCAGTATATGCAGATATTGTCTACCCGTCTGAAACCATTGAGACCTAGCCTCATCAGTTGGATTAGCCACGTAGGCGGCTTCGAGCGAGGCACACTGGGTCGCTAAGGTGGTCTCCAACAGCGAGGATTCCCTCTTTACAAAGGAAATGGAGGACTTAATACAACCCCTAAGATATGCCTTCATAGTTTCCCATAAGAGTAGCGGAGAAGTGTTTGGGGAATTAATGGTCAAAAACGTCTGAAGTTGATCAGGTATTCGATCATGTGGTACAAATAGTTTCAACCAAAATGGGTGGATTCGCCAACCCTGTCGTGGCTTAGCAGCCGTACTACTATTTAATTGGACCAACAACGGGGAATGATCAGACACTGCCCTGGGTAAATAGGATATGGTCTGCAACAAAGAATATGCTTTAGTATTTCCAAAAACGTGGTCAATCCTGGACAGAGTATGTCTGTTGGCAGAGTGACAGGAAAAGGTGCGGGCCTCCGGAAACCGGACCCGCCACAAATCCAACCACCCCAATTCACGGATCACTCCAGCCATTGTAGTAGGGCGAGGCAGAGAGGGGGAACCCGGCTCCGCGGAGAACCGATCCAATGCAATATCCATAACTTTGTTAAAGTCACCCAAACATAATGCAATAGCCCCAGGGAATCGGGTCGCAAACTGCGCAGCCTGCTGGAGCACAGCAAGATCAGACGCCGGTGGTAAGTACACACCCAGGATAACATACAGGACAGAGTCAACCCAGGCCTGGACAAAAACGTATCGTCCCTCGGGGTCCCTTACAATGAGGCCTGGCTCCCACCTGAGTCTACGATGCACCAAGATGGACACCCCCCTGGAATAGGAAGTGTGTGTAGAGTGAGTCGCCCACTGAACCCATGGCTTCTGAAGTCACCTGGAATTGTCTGGAACCAAATGAGTTTCCTGAAGGCATATGAGGTGTGGGTCAGCCCTCCTAATCTGAGAGAAAACCAACGACCTCTTTCGTGGGCTGCCCAGGCCCCTCACATTCCAAGATAATACACTAAAGGACGCCATGGTCGTCTAAGAATGTAATGTAATCATGGCAGTTCAGGACCCCAAAAGTGACCCGCCTATGAGTGTGTAGCGCGTGGCTGAGTGAAACACAAAGTGGTGTGCAGCAACCTAAGAACCATATACAAACAAAATGAACCATTACACCCCTAAAGGGTGTGAGACATATTACTGGCATAAACAAACAATATTCGTTAAATTAACCGTGGCTACAATTAACGGGGGAAGAAGTGCACCCAAAGTGGTTGGTATACGGGGCACTGTCTTAAAGGTATAGATAATCACTAGGCTAGGAGATATACTATTCAACAGAGCCAGGTTCACATGAGTAAGTGAGATACACCGGCGCCCCGGGGTTCGCCAGCCCAGGTAACTATAAGACTACAGGATACTATAATAACAGAACCGCACTTTTCATAAAACTACTTATGCAATAAACAAGATCATCCCGTAATACATAAGTCCTTATGTATGGTCCGATCGGACCTCTCACCACACGCCGTCAGGATCATCGTCTCGGAGATCGAGGAAGAAGAGATAGCCAGTCCTCCACATCCCTCGGTGAAGTAAAGAAAAGGGACCTGCCGTCATGGACGACCCGAAGACGTGCTGGGTAAATCATGGTGTATTGTATAGCCTTTTCTCTCAACCGCCTCTTAACGGCCACGAAGGATGCTCGGGTCTTCTGGAGAGCCGCCGAGAAATCTGGAAACAAGGCCACTGCTGCTCCGTTGTACTTAAGCTCGCCGGCCTGGCGTGCAGCCCGCAACGCCGTATCCCGATCCGTGCTGTTAATCAGACGGGCCAACAAGGGTCGAGGAGGTGCGCCCTGAGGCGGCGGTTTAGCCGGAACCCTATGGGCCCGTTCCACTGCAAATATTGGTGAGAAGTGAGCCTCCGGCAGGACATTTTTCAGCCACCCCTCCACAAAGGCCCGAGGATCTTCACCCTCCGCTCGCTCCGGCAGGCCCAGGATACGGAGGTTGTTTCGTCGCAATCTATTCTCCAAGTCATCCGCACGCTGGGTCCACAAACTTGCAGCTCTCTCCAGCTCCTGGAGTTTGGCAGGAAGTGGGTTAACAGTGTCCTCTACCTGAGAGACCCGATCCTCCACCTCACACACCCTGCCTCGCAAGGTCTGAAAGTCCTGGCGGAGCAGGCCCAGGTCGATTTTTACCTCCTCAATTTTCCCGGTCAGCGAGGAAGTGCCGGCATGGATCGCCTCCAGTAGCTGTCCAGTGACTTGCTTTAAAGTGGGCTCGGGGTCCTCCTCTGGAAGGGCAGGAGAGGCTACCTCAAGCGATGATGATGTAGAAGAGGATGCGGCCCTGGAGAACCCCCTCAGGCGATCAGAGACAGAGGTTGATTGCGGGCGACTCATTTTAGAGAGTCGGCGGCCGCTCTTCCTGCGTTCCGTACGGGTGGATATGATGGCAGAGGAGGAGGTGTGATTGTAGCAAGACCAGGCCGGCCCCAGAGGATTATAGACAAGGTCTCTGGCTAATAGCAGTTGCACAGTAGGAGCCTCTATGTCAGGCCACCAGGGCCAATCAGCCAGCCGAGGACAGACAGTAACTCAACAGTCCAATAGTATCGATGGCAACAGACACTGGATTATAAGCAATGTCTCCAAGAGAGAGCCGTCAGCAGAGTAATGAAATAAATAGATTGCCAGGAGGAACTAAGAGGGAACGGATGGCAACTCAGCGATCCAATAGTGCCGATAGCAACAGTCACTGGATTATAAGTAAGGCCTCCAAGAAGGCCAGTAGCGAAGTGATGGAGTAGATAGATTACCAGGAGGAACTAGAGGAGGACAGATGGTAACTCAACAGTCCAGTAGCACATACAGCAACCGTCACTGGATTATAAGTAAAGCCTTCCAGAGAAGCAGTCAGCAGGACGATAAATAGTACAGAGGCACACACCTTCAATGGGTCAGAGACAGTTGATGGCTGCCACAGATATTGCCTTGCACTACTGCCCAGAGTTAGCCAGGGGATGGTTCTATCGTGCCCAGCAGCAAGGAGGAGAGAGGAATGCCGGCTCCCAAACTTCCAGGCAGGGATAGAGGGAACCGTCAGAGATAGGCTCAGCTCGCCAGGAACGCCAGACTCAGCGCCCCCTCATCAGCAGATGGCCAAACCGGTCAGGGTTAAAATGGCTGTCCGCCACGTGGAGAGAGGGGAGACCGCCGTCCGGGTGCCAGCAGGACCAAAGGCCCCAGCGGTGCCTGCACAGCCCAGGCCGGCCCACGAGCGCAGCCCCAGAACGGCAGCTCCACCCCAGCTCCAGGCCACAGCAGCGCAGGACAGAGCGGCTCCGGCAGCGGCGGTGGGAGTGTATGGCCGGCGGCCAAGTGTAGCGGTCCCCGACTACTACCCAACGGAGAAGGACACCGGCAGAACGGGAGCTCCGGAACCAGGAGGAAAATGACATTGAATTATGAATAATTTAACTATATATATATATATATATATATATATATATATATAAACAGTATATATATATATTTGTAAGTTTAACCTACTCAACTATATAGCCATAAGTGGATATACCATAAACATCTAAAATAGGAATAATGCTATAAAAACTCTTCTAAAAACACAATAGATTAGCCAAAAAGGATGTCTGACAAAACTATCTGCAGTCATTTATATAGGAATCTTTAACATTGCCAGTGCCATGACATAACATCCTCCTCTATCCAAATTAGAAACATATTTTATATAGAAAATCGTGACACTCACCAACAGGATGCCCAAGTTCCCAAAGCATAGTAGTGCAGCCTTCATCCTGGGCCATTTTCTGATCTCGAGGACATTTCTATAGGTAGACATAGTGTTAGCATACTATGCAAATCACTTATTCATATATACTTCTTGTGATATAAGACTAGTCACCTTCTTACGTTTTCTTCTGTGTCTCAGTAAACCCATTACATTTTCAATAAGGAAGAGTACATAGATACCACCAAGTACACACAACCCTTTCAAAATAGGATCCAATGAGTGGGAACCATTGTGATGTTTATCTTCTGAAGGATCTTCCTGTGCCTGCAACAACGACATTGTCTTACACCAGATATCGGAAGACATTTCTCTTAATACAGAACATAACAAGCCACTAAATACATCTATATGTGATAAAGAGAAATATAGAAATTAAAATCATAAGGAACTATCATGTTTTGCGAATTTAAAGGACTTGTCGAGGAATCTCAGTACTTGGGCAGGAGGCCAGGGAAGGTGAAACATTAAAAAAAACCAAAAAACATAATATTACACTCACCTGTCCCCGGTGTCCAGCAGCGCTTTTCACAGAAAGTCTGCAGAGTTTTCCTCTGCGGACTTTCTGCTTTCATTATACTTATACGGAAACCACCAGCGTTTTTCACTGCAGATTATTTTCTGCAATGTGTGGATGGGTTTGCTGTAGAATCGCATTTACTCTACGTGGAGCCCTGGCCTTAGGCTGAGGCCCCACGTTGCAGAAACGCAGCTTTTTTTGTTGCAGATTTTGCGGCCAAAGCCAGGAGTGAATTAAGAAGAAGGAAGAAGTATAAGAGCTTCCTATATATTTCCCATTCCTTTTGTAGCCACTCTAGTCTTTGGCTCAAAAAAACGCAGCAAAATCTGCAACATAAAAAAACTGCGTTGCTGCAACATGGGATCTCAGCTTAAGTGTTAGGTTTTATACGTTATGTGATTGAATGTGCTGGAACTGACCATGCACCTAAGGGCACCATATGATTGTTCACTATTACCTGCCCTTTAACCATTGGCTTTCCAACATTCTATAGTCTGGACAGCCTTTTGCTTAAACTGGATATTAATCTGGGTGCAAATCTCTTGCCCTGGTGTGAGTAGTGGTGTAGGGCATAAAGATAGCTTTACAAAGACAAATACACGTAAAAATAGCAGGAAAGTAATTTCTCGAAGACGTTTTTGAGATATCAAGCAATAAATGAAGTTTGTGACATACGTGTGGTAGCAGATGCAGTAAAGCATCACCGCAGAGAGTCCCCACAGCTAAGGCCACCAGGAACTTGAGAACATAGCGGAAGATAGGACGTCTCAGAAGTGGAATAAAGGCGACAGCCAGGAGTGAAGGGGCGCTGATCACTGTGACGGCAAGTGCTCCCCAACCCACTACTGAAGGACAGAGGAAATAAAATATTACACAAATGGTATACATGTTCTGATAGTTGGTTCTTCTTTCACATGTTTTCACACTCGGAAAGCAGTACCAGACATTTTATTACATGGATATATTAGCTGCCATAACACTTGTGGCTGCCTGGTGGACTACAACCAACAACTAGTATATTCAAATAGTGGGACCCCTAGGCCAAGGCTAGACATAACATATAAGATATTGATATAAGTGGGGAACTATTGACTGTATCTCTACCATTCTGAATTTTGTGACCTTTCGGATTCTGGGAAGGCATCCAACCCTTTCTGGTCCTATGGTCAACATTTCATCTTAGATTAAGAGCTTTTTAGTTCAGTTAAAGGGAGAGTCAGCAGAAACATTAAATCTATATCAGTAGGACATGACATAAATATCTGATCGGTGGGGGTCCAATGACTGTGACAATCACCAATCATTAGAAGGAAGTGACAGTGGCCACGGTCAATGGAGGTGGTATACCCGGCTTGCCCTACGGACATTTGGGAAAAGCCATTGAGGGGAACTCTGTTTTGTCAACTACATTAATGAGAGCACTTTGTTTAGAGGGTACATTCAGTAAGTTCATAAACAGATGCCTGCTGATGTTACCGTGGCAATTCCAGAGCAAGCAAAATATTAATATGAAGATGCTGAGCACACTGATGTATAGTTTTGTGGAAAACGATTCAGTATAACCGGTCATCTATTCATTTATATTTCTATTGTTTCTGTGGTTAGAAGGAGTAACGGAGTCCAGTGAGCAGTGCTAACAGTGACTGTGCATACAGGGATAGCTGGCAATTCCTATTAGCACCGCCCATTGGACTCAATTACTCCTTCTAAGCATATAAACAACAGAGAAATAAATGGATAAATAACAAGCAATATGGAATCTTTTCCCATAAAACTATACATCAATCTGCTCAGCTCCTCCTAGTCTACAACATGCTGCCTGCAGATTACACAGCATTTTTATGGTGACAGGTTCCCTTTAAAACAGCCCAAATTTTAGACATTTCTATGCCATTTTAGCATAATTCCCACAAATTCCCACCAGTATATAAGGAAAATTAATTATTTTCAGATTAAAAATGTACTGAGGTACCTTTTAAAAAGAGGCCACCAGTGAAAGTCAATTTGTATAAACCAACAGAAATAAAAAGAAAATGGTCAACATTTGAATGTAGATACAAACCTTTTAGCAATGACTGCTGGGACTGTGTGGATTGAGGGGACAGCTGGTCACTATGATGAATGCACACCCGACTGTCAATCTGGTACAACAACGCTGGACACAATAAGGTAAACTGCTGAGGTGTGATCTCCGAGACCCAGCTAAGGCCAAAGTTCAGGAGCAGCTGAGTTACATTGAGGCACTGCAGTATAGAAACAAGACAAGTGGTGAATTTAGCTATAAATGTCATGTTATAATAAATGTGGATGCTCACTGGAATAGCTGGAGAAAGATCACAATTCTGTATTTACAATAATGAAGTTACTGTACATGACTGCAAATCTTACAAAGTACAAATTTCATGGTCAAGATTTATGTTGGATAACACTGCCCCTTATGTTAACACACAGCACCACATTATAAGCTCAATATAGTATGGTATCCAAATAGAAGTGCCATACTGCCAAATGACACTACTTACATGTACCTGAATAACAGAACTGTAAATTGTTGCTATCATCATTTTCTGCAAAAACAATAAGCTAGACAGCAGTACAACACAATGCAAACACCATCTTTAGTACTCAGAAAATAAAACAGCGGATTTTTATTTGATTAAAATTTTGTAAACCATGTATCATTTTCCTTCCACTTCACAATTATCTGCTACTTTGTGTTGGTCTATCACTTAAAATCCCAATACAATACATTTAAGTTTGTGGTTGTAAGGTGACAAAATGTGAAAAAGTTCAAGGGTTATGAATATTTTTGCAAGCCACTGTATAGTGAGTTGATAATAAATTCAGGGTAGTTACAAGCCTCAGCTGCCAAGCCACTGGGCACCATCATCTGTAGGGACAAGTAAAGCAGCATTTAGCAGGTCACATACCCCTAAAGGCTTGACCTGCCAGACTACGAGAACTGTTATTTCTTCCATCCTGTGACTGTCTATATAGATTGTAACTTCAAAAATCAATATCAGATTTCTAATCATTAAAATGATTCATGTGACCTTTGTGGTTACATTGAACTTGAGGATATCTAAAATGCTGCCCATAGCAATCCACCATAAAGAACGGGGCTATAAAGTCATAAAGCCATTTATTAAAATTCCTAACCCTAAGTTGCTGTAATAAATCTTAAACTTTACAGCAGTTATAAAGGTTTCCTAATTTGCTGCGGAAATATTGATCAAGCCTTCATATAAGCTGGCCTGTGCACACACCCACTGAATGGTTTTCTCTATTAACCCCTTCCTGCTGGTGACAATTTTTGATTTTCATTTTTGACTCGCCTTCCAGACCCAATAACTTTTTTATTTTCCCGTTTACAGAGCCATATGAGGGCTTAATGTTTGTGGGAAAAATGGGATCGAATTGGAGAAAAAGTGCATTTTGTGGGACTTTCTTACGGGCTTTGTTTTTACAGCGTTCACTGTGCAGCCAAAATGACATGTCAGTTGTATTCTATGTTTCGGTACAATTCTGGGGATACCAAATTTATATAGATTTACATTTTAACCGTTTAAGAAAAAAATTTTTTTGGCAAAGTTTTAGATTTTTGTTAAAGCCGCCATGTTTGTAGAGCGGGTGTTTTCAGAGACAGGGATACCTAATGTGTATGTGTTTCACAGTAATTTTTTAGTTTTATATGTATTTTAGGGAAAGGGGGGTGATTTGAAATTTTAGTTAGTTTTTTTTTTTTGGCCCATTGTAAGCCCCATCTCCCGCTCATGTTGGCTCTGCCCATTCCCAGCCATATGCCCTTTTGCTACTATCAGTATAGTGCCCTTTTAGTGGACCTGACACTGACATGGTCCCCATGTAGCCCCTACAGCTTAAATGTCCCCTCAATGTGGCCCCCACAGTATGATGGTCCCCCTTAATGTGGTCCCAGAATATAATGTCCCCCCCAGCATAATGGCTCCCTTAATAGGCCCCCCACAGTATAATGCTCCTGCAATATGGCCCCCACTATATAACATAGTAAAATAGTAGATGAGGTTGGATGAAGACACAGGTCCATCAAGTCCAACCTATAACCCACACTGTTGATCCAGAGGAAAGCACAAAACCCCATGAGGCTGATTCCCCTTTAATAAGCCCCTACTGTAAAATGTCCACTTTAATAGGCCCTCACATTATAATGTCATCTTAATATGGCTCCCACAGTATAATGTCCCCCTTAATATGACCCCTATTGTATAAAGCCTACCATAATAGGACTGAGAAAAGCAGGATAGTTGTTTCAACAAATTGCTCGCCATCTGGGCCATTGTGACCTAGCTACATGAGGGCATGAACACGCAGTGTACAGACAGACCACCAGTAGAGAGGACCATTTGGTCCATCAGAAAGCACAACCATCTCCCACAGTTTCCTTGTTCACCATCCTGCCATTGACAGCCAGACATCGTGTTCATTTGCAGTGGTGTTGTGAAGGGGAACCCTGGACTGGTACAGACTGGAACTGTATCGTCTTTAGCGACAAATACAGGTTCTGTTTGTGTTTTGACAACAGTTGTGTTTGAGTATGATAGCTGTGTGTTTTTTTTGTTGGGGAGTGACACAATGCACCAACTGTCGGTGGGAGGATCTGGGGAGCCATCACATACGACAGTCGGTCACTTCTAGTAGTGATACAAGGGACACTGACAGCTCAGCAATATGTACAGGACATCCTGAGGCCTCTCATGACAGGCCTTCCAACTGTAATTTTTCAGCAGGATAATGCTCTCTCCCATAGAATAAGGATTTCCCAGGAATTTCTCTGTCAGATTTCAACACTTCCCTGACCTGCCCAGTTTCCAGAGTTATTTGCAATTGAGCATTTACGGGACCAACTGGGTGCCTGCTTTGGCAATGTTTGAGTGTGCAGGATCTAGAGGGCCAGCTGCAACACTGGTGGGCAAATGTTCTGCAGGATACCATATGAAATCTATCTGCCTCTATGCCCAACTGTATCTCATCTTGTATCCAGGCTAGAGGCAACACAATAGGGTTTTCCCCAATAAACTTATCCTTTTGCTCTAATATTGTAATAATTTACATATATCATTACATTCACATATAGAAAGTATCATTTGATTCCAACAATTTTTATCACTGTGTATACTGTATATGAAAAAAAAACAAAAAAACAAGTCTATGTTGGAGCTACAGTAATTCAGAAATTTAACAGGATTGACAGTGACTTACGTCTTCATGCAGATGGGTGTTCTCAGTATGATGAAGATGTAACAAGTGTTGCAGGATGTCTCTGGGCGGCCACTGTGTTTGCAGGTGATTCACATTTATTCTTTTTCCATCAAACACTGTGCTTTTCCTTGGGTCTGGCTCTCTTGTTACTGGATGTGGTACATTGTTCTTTTGTGATCGATCTGAGCTGCCATTTAGACTATCCTCCCAGAGAATAGAGCAAAGAAAATTGTGGAAAATACAATAGTTATAATGTAGTCAACATTTGATGTAACATATATTGAATTTTGATGTAAGCTATACCTGTTATTATATTTGGTTTCTTCAGGTCCTGAAGGGACAGATAGATGTTCTTTGGAGGAGTGTATATGACTATGTTTGTTTTCTTGAACATCAAGGATATCCAGATGAGAGACATGATCATGCCCCAGTTCTCTGTGTTGTATCTCTACAACCTAAGGGTATGGAATGAAAGCAGAAATGGTGAATTGTCTTACTTGACAGCACATTTTAACTTCAGTAAAAAAGAAGTCTACATTTTTCTTTGAAGATAAGCAGAAAAAAACTGTAAGGCCTCATTCTCATCATAAAAGTCCTATAGGGCACCTCGGGAACAACATGGTCTCCCTGGAGTTGTTAGGCTATACACTATGTTGATACATTGTGTATGTATTAGGCTGTTAAGTAAGTCTAGAAATCTACACACAAAGGAGATTATCAAGACTAGCATTTTGTATGCTGGTCTTGACGATCCCTGCGCTGCCAGCGAATGCGCCTAGTTTATGGTGAGGCTCAGGCCTCCTCATAAAGTATTAGGATAGGCATCTACACTGCTTGTAACTGGTGTAGATTTCTGGCCTCGTTTACACCAGAAAACCGTGTCAAATGATAAATTCCTCAGAGCCAATTGCCCCACTCACACCATGCCCCTGCTGCACCCCGTCTCAGGAAATTGCAGGGCACCATGAAAAACCTATTTGTGACATATTCTGTAAGAAATAACTTTTACAAAGTCGCAAACCCCATGATTTTCAACTTTTTAATGCCGGAAAACTAAGATTTCAATGGATGATAAATAAACTACAAGTCAGAGAAGGGACTGCCAACAAAATGCAACCTTTACGGTCTACACAAAGACACTTAAAACACACAAAAATAACAACCATTGCAGGTGGAACAATGAACAAATAAAGCGGGGTCACTGTATGCACAAATACCAGTTTATAAGTGTGAACCCTCCAAATCTCATACCATTATAAGACAGACTGATAGTACACAGGGTTAGGAGATGGGTAAACTGATACCAAGACTCCATATCACATTATTGTACATTAGATAAAAGGCAGGGTGCATTATATACAAACAATGAAAGCGGCACCAGGATACTTACAGTTGGGGAAAAAAGTATTTAGTCAGCCACCAATTGTGCAAGTTCTCCCACTTAAAAAGATGAGAGAGGCCTGTAATTGACATCATAGGTAGACCTCAACTATGAGAGACAAAATGAGAAAACATCTCAATACTTTGTTATATATCCTTTGTTGGCAATGACAGAGGGCAAACGTTTTCTGTAAGTCTTCACAAGGTTGGCACACACTGTTGCTGGTATGTTGGCCCATTCCCCCATGCAGATCTCCTCTAGAGCAGTGATGATTTGGGGCTGTCGCTGGGCAACATGGACTTTCAACTCCCTCCAAAGGTTTTCTATGGGGATGAGATCTGGAGACTGGCTAGGCCACTCCAGGACATTGAAATGCTTCTTACGAAGCCACTCCTTCGTTGTCCTGGCAGTGTGCTTGGGATCATTGTCATGCTGAAAGACCCAGCCACGTTTCATCTTCAATGCCCTTGCTGATGGAAGGAGGTTTGCACTCAAAATCTCACGATACATGGCCCCATTCATTCTTTCATGTACACGGATCATTCGTCCTAGTCCCTTTGCAGAGAAACAGCCCCAAAGCATGATGTTGCCACCCCCATGCTTAACAATAGGTATGGTGTTCAGACGGGCCTGAATATGTACTGGCTTAAGCAGGGGGACATGTCTGGCACTGCAGGATCTGAGTCCCTGGAGGCGTAGTGTTACTGACGGTAGCCTTTGTTACGTTAGTCCCAGCTTTCTGCAGGTCATTCACTAGGTCCCCCCGTGTAGTTCTAGGATTTTTGCTCACCGTTCTTGTGATCATTATGACCCCACGGGGTGAGATCTTGCGTGGAGCCCCTGATCGAGGGAGATTATCAGTGGTCTTGTATGTCTTCCATTTTCTAATTATTGCTCCCATAGTTGATTTCTTCACACCAAGCTACTTGCCTACTGCAGATTCAGTCTTCCCAGCCTGGTGCAGGTCTATAATTTTGTTTCTGGTGTCCTTCCACAGCTCTTTGGTCTTCACCATAGTGGAGTTTGGAGTGTGACTGTTTGAGGTTGTGGACAGGTGTCTTTTATACTGATAACAATGTCAAACAGGTGCCATTACTACAGGTAATGAGTGGAGGACAGAGGAGACTCTTAAAGGAGAAGTGACAGGTCTGTGAGAGCCAGAAATCTTGCTTGTTTGTAGGTGACCAAATACTTATTTTCCACCATAATTTGCAAATAAATTCTTAAAAAATCAGACCATGTGATTTTCTAGATATGTTTTCTCATTTTGTCTCTCATAATTGAGGTCTACCTATGATATCAATTACAGGCCTCTCATCTTTTTAAGTGGGAGAACTTGCACAATTGGTGGCTGACTAAATACTTTTTTTCCCTACAGTACATGACACTTGTAGGGTGCACTATATACAAACAAGGGAGGCGGCACCAGGATATGTACAAGACACTTGTAGGGTGCACTATATACAAACAAGGAAGGCGGCACCAGGATACTTGCTTGACACTTGTTTGTATATTGTGCACCCTACTTTTCTTATATAAAGTAGCAATAAAGCAGCAATGTAATACTAGTATTAGTATGTCTACCTCCTAATCCTGCACACTATCATGTCATATTAATTATATTATAACACTTTATTTGTCATTCTGTTATAAAATTGTGACCTCTCTATCTATATGAGGATAACAATTGAATAATTTCTGACTTATTGCAATATCCTGTTAAGATGGATTCATGTATGCTAAATATGAGTGGTCTGTGCATATATGTGCCTGATAAATTTAGAGGGAATTGAGGTTGGTCTAGTTAGTGTGATTGATGTTGTTAACTGTACAGTTTTGACATTTTTGTATATAATGTCAATTTATCTTCATTGTACCATGAAGTCTGTGTTGTTTGTGCGCTGTTCCCAATACCATAAGCTTTTTTGGTGTGTCCACCCTAGTTAAGTTCCATCTGGAGCTATGTGGACCCACTGCCCTTGTATTTTGTCTCTGTCTCTTCTTGTTAGGGCAAAGTCTGGGTCAGAAAGTACAGTTTTTGGCATTGGTTGCCCTTATCAGGGCATCTATCCTGCCTTAAACTATATAACACAGGGACATGGCAAGGTAACTCTGCAACAAATAGATAATGTGTGAACCTGGCCCTATAGGCACTTTAAATTGAGCAAGCCCACTTATTTCCAGTCATTTCCTTGTGTAAACATGGCAGCGTGAATCGCTCATGCAATTGTAAAAATTCTCACTGGTCAGCTAGCTGCACATCTCTCCTTGTAAACCGGGGATATACTAATGACATAATAGAATTCTCTTACAGTTCTTTCTCTACACAGTTTGCATCAGTCCAAGTAAAGGTTGATGCAAACTAGTGGCGATTTACACGAGAAATAGTCAATTGGTCCATCTTAAGCTGGCCATAGGTATTCTGGAAAAAGACCATTTGGCCCCTAGATACCTTGTCCCATAAACATTAGCCCTTATCAGGAGACCTCCAACAAGATCAGAGGGAGGCAAAAAAAAAAAATTCCAATGTCTTAAAAGATTTCCAATTTCTTAAAAGATTTTTTTTAAGAGTTTTGATCAGTGGGAAAATGGGTAAACAGAATTTCTTGATAATTTTACCATAATTTAAGCATTCACCTGCACTTTACCAAGTCCAAGGTTTTTCAGCAGTAAAGTGAGTCCTTCATAAGTTAAGGTATCATTCTCGCCATACAGATGAAACAGCTGCTTGAGATAATATCCTTGTTCTCTCTCAGCCTCTTCCATATAGGATCCATTCTGCATAAATTCAGTTTTTATAACCCGCAGAGCCTTGTGCGTTGGTTGGTTTTCACTTGAAGTGACATTTTCAATGTTTTCTCTTTCTAGGCATGCACATAAAGGATAGGAAGTGAACAGGCTGAATAGCAAGATCCAGGCCTTGTAGAGCAGCATCTGTGAAGACAAACATACACTTCACTTCTGCACATATACACTTATAGTTTTCAAAGCTCTGTAGAAATGATCATGACATGTTCACCAAATGAACAGTAACTAAAATACAGTAAAAGCATCAAATCAAAATACATACCAATGCTAAGGGTACATGGGGACAAATGCTTACTCTCTCAGTGTGTCCAGGAATGTGATAGAACTAGTTTCAACACCCAACCCCCTCCTTCCTAAACACATTTGAGAATGTCATTCATTGGACAGGATGTTTTAGGGATACATAAAAAGCATCCAAATTACAAATAAGTCTCTGCTGGAATGAGAAATAATTGCAATTAAAATATGCTGCATACATTTTTAAAGGAACACTTCTACTATTCTACTATTGTCATACTGTAGACACAAAAGTTATGGTTGGTCCAGGCACTAACCGAGAATACCAAACTCCATTTTATTGTGGTGGGAGTGCCAAAATTTACAAACCAATGGCAAAAATAAAGGATAAAAAAGGATAAAAATGACAAATAATCATTCCAGGAATCCTTGCTCTATCTGCCCAAATGTATCTCCTTCCAGCTGCTGCCAGGTCCTATCTCTACCTCTCATGCCGTCTTTTAGGGAGCATGAACTCCCTGGCTGCTTCTTTGTGAACACCCAGTAAGTTGTCTCTGACCAGTCCCCTGCACCCTTGGTCTATTTAAGGCACTTTACCCCCCCAACTGACGATCATAAGCAGACAAGCAGTGGTGCACAGATCTGATGAAGGGGTACGCTGTCAACAGCGTTTGACAACCCGAAACGCATTATCTTTATCCGTTTATTAAAGTCGAATTTACCAATCACATGGTGTACCCAGATTCCTTCCCTTGAGGAGCGCGATTCCTGGTAATCTCCTGGAGCTTTTTATTGGTTCCATCCACACAACTAGTTACCTACGGCTCAGGTATATCCGAACAGCCGGCCACCAGGTGAACGCGACCCTCCATTTGGTGTTTCACCCAAGACCCTAACACCTATCTCTAATAGGACAATGTGAACACCCCTGACCCTTTAGGAAGTTGGGGACCCACTTAACAGTGTACATTTATATTGGTTTCACTAAAGGAGTGTGTCTTTTCTGCACCTTTTTACCTCTACAATTTTATTCAAGCTTTATTGGAGAATCACTTTAAAAATAGGAGTGGAGCCACCAGAAAGTGGTATGTATGTTAGCCTTTTCTTTTTTTTTTTTTTATATAACTGTAATTTTATTGAAAAATTTTTCATTAACAAGGAATAAAGAAAAAACAAAAAAACAATAATAATCAAACAAACAGAAAGCATTGAGGTAAATAGAGGCTATCTGCCTCCTCCCCCTTAAGCAATATGCATTTAAATTAAGCAGTGAACAAGGGAGGGGGGAATGGAGGGGTTAAGAAGACAAGGGTAGGACCAAAGGGAAGGGGGGAGGGGGGGGGAAGGAGAGGACTAGAGATCAGAGACCCTGTGATGTACAATACATGTCCCAGGGTGCCCAAATAGCCCCAAAGGCTTCCCGTGAATTATGTAGGCCAGCAGTCAGGTATTCAAGACTCCTCACATCCTTCATTCTAGCCACAAGCTCAAGACTAGATGGGGGACTCACCTTCTTCCAGTTTCTAGCTATGAGAGTTTTAGCTGCAGTACAAAGATGCAAGAAAAGCCTGGATGACTTATTGCTCAGGTGTCTGGGGGGAAGGTTCAGGAGATAAAGAAGAGGGTCAAGAGGAACCTCTTGCAAAAAGAGAGCAGTCGTCAGAGTCCTGACCTCCCTCCAAAAACCGAGGATGAGAGGGCACGTCCAAAAGATATGGTGCAGGGTACCCACCGCAGCTCCACAGCGCCAGCACCATGGGGGAACTAATGGGTTTAAAGTATGAAGGAGAGCCGGAGTATGATACCAATGCATCAACAGCTTATACTGCGTTTCCCTAAACGTAATGCACTGAGATGATTTCTGGGCCCGAGACCATACAATCCGCCACTGTTCCTGGGAGATGGGTTTACCCACCGCCTCCTCCCATTTAAGCATATAGCGATGATTAACAGGAGAGCCTGTAGTTTGTGAGTTAAGAAGTTGGTAAATAGAGGATATAAAGCCCCTAGTGGACGTGCCTGCACGGCAAATCTTTTCAAAAGCGGTGGGGAGTGACACCTTAAGAGACCCATGGAGGGAGCGGACAAAGTGAACCACCTGCAAGTAATGGAACCATTCAGTACCTGGCAGGTTTTGATTAGCTGTAAGATGAGCAAAGGACCTGAGTTCCAAGGTTCCAGGGTCAACCATATCAGCAATCCGGTAAAGGCCAGCTTCAGACCACACTTTAGTCAAGGCAGAAGTCAGGCTCTCCGGGAGAAGGGGGTTGTATAGTATGGAGACCATAGATGAGCGCGGGGACATCAGGGAGAATCTAGCACAACAGGTAGACCAGATAGATCTAGTAAACCGAATGGGGCCCAACAGGTACGAGGCAGGGGGGTGGGGGGGGGGAGGCTGACCCACAGAAGCGCGTTAGGATGCATGGGTGCCAGCCATAGCTTCTCTATCTGCGCCCATCTGGTGTATGCTGGCATAGCCGCCCAGAATGGGATATGGCGTAAGTGGGCCGCCCAGTAATAATGTAACAGATGTGGGACAGCCATACCCCCAGACCCCCTATCCGCCAGCATAACAGATCTAGGTATTCGGTGTCGTTTTGCTTTCCAGATAAACTGGAAGATAGCTTTCTGTAGGTTCCGTAATTCTCCCCGAGGTATCGCGACTGGGAGCGTCTCGAAAAAATACAGTAGCTTCGGGAGGAGAGTCATCTTGACCGCAGCAATTCTCCCCAAAGGGAGATAGGCAAGGGTTGCCATTTGTCCAATAGGGCTCTTAGCTCACAAAACAACCGCGGGTAGTTTGCCGAGTAGAGGGTCGCATAGGAGGTGGATATATGGACTCCCAGGTAGCGGATAGAGGACTCCCGCCACTGGAAATCGTAATTACTGCGGAGGAGAAGGAGAAGGTCCCGTGGGATGTTAAGTGGGAGTGCCTCAGTCTTCGCGGGGTTCACCTTATACCCTGAGAGATCACCATAGGTCTCTAGCGAGCGCAGCAAGTTTGGAAGGGTAGTATGAGGGGAGGTGAGAGTGAGGAGTACATCGTCCGCGAAGAGAGATATCTTAAATTCCTTATCTTGGACCATGATCCCCTTGATATTAGGGTCTCGCCTAATCTTGGCCGCTAGCGGTTCAATGCAGAGGGCAAATATGATGGGTGACCGGGGGCAACCCTGCCTAGTGCCATTTCGAATAGGGAAGGAGGGCGAAGATGCATGGGGAAGCTTAATTGCTGCTGAGGGTAAGGAGTAAAGGGCCTGGATAGCTGTGAGAAACGGTCCCGTAAGCCCGAACGCCTTAAGCGTAGTATGCATAAACAAGCAATTTATGCGGTCAAAAGCCTTTTCAGCGTCCAGGCTCAAGAGAAGGGCCGGGGTAGAATAATGATTGGCCACCTCCACCAAATCCACAGTCCTCCTGGTGTTGTCACCACCCTGACGACAGGGGATGAATCCCACCTGGTCCTTATGGACAAGCAGAGGGAGCCAAGCATTCAGTCTATTGGCTAAGAGTTTGGTGAAAAGTTTCAGGTCCGTGTTCAGCAAAGCAATCGGTCGGTAGTTAGCACAATCCTGCAAGTCCTTACCCGGTTTAGGGACCAATGTGAGTAGTGAAGAGAGCATAGTCGGGGGTATAGGGGAACCTGAAAGGAAGGAATTGAAGAGGGACAATAGATGAGCAGAGAGTTCACCCTGGAAAACCTTATAATAATTGTAAGTGAACCCATCTGGGCCTGGGGCTTTCCCATTTGGGAGGTTCCTCAGGACCCCTTCTAGTTCCTCCCTGGTGATGGGGGTGTTCAGGGAGGTTAAGGCCTCAGGAGGAAGGCGTAGGAGACAACAATCCTTTAAATAGTCTTCCAGTAGTGTTGAGTCATCCCCAGGGAGTAGTGCTCGTGGGGGGGGGGTAAGTCATACAGCTTAGAGTAGTAAGAGTGGAACGCCAGCGCCACAGCATCAGGGTGATGTTGAAGAGTACCCGCGGGGTCACGGACAGAGTGTGGTGTGGAAGAGGCCCGATGATCCCTGAGGGTTCCTGCCAGGAGGGTATGAGATTTATTACCTCGTTCAAAAAACCTCTGACGGGTATAAAGGAGAAGTCGTTCCACATGGCGGGTCTCCAAATCACGGAGGTCCGCCCGGGCCAGGACCAAACGGCGAAGAACCCCCAGGGATGGATGCGCTGCCAAAGTCGTCGTAAGGGACCGAATACGGGCTTGGAGGAGCTGTTCCTGGACCTGTCTGTCCCTTTTAAGCCTAGAAGCCAATGCGATACAGCATCCTCTCATGACCGCCTTATGGGCTTCCCAGAGAATGGCAAGAGAGTCTACCGAGCCTAAGTTGTCCCTAAAATAATCTATCAAGTGTGTGCGCAGGGTCTCGAGGGAGGTCGGCGAATTGAGAAGTGTTTCGTTAAGACGCCAATGACATTGGCGAGTAGGCACTGGAGTCGTAGATAAGGTAACCACGACTGGGGCATGATCAGACCAGGTGAGAGGGCCAATGTTCGTGTCCCTAAGCAAACGAAGAGCGGGAGCATTTCCAAAGAAGTAGTCAATGCGGGTGTGAGTGTTATGAGGGTGAGAAAAGAAGGTGTAGGAGCGCGCCGTAGGATTGTCCACTCGCCAAAGGTCATACAAAGAGTGGGCGCGGATCAGCCTGCGGAACTCCCTTGCAAGTTGGGCCAACCTATGGGGGGTTGGGCCCTGGGGTAACGCCAGACGATCCGCCCGTTCAGAGAAGACCATGTTAAAGTCTCCCCCCACCAGCCAAGCTGATGGTGGGAGAGCGCGCAGACGGGAGAATACCCGGCGCAAGAACGGGATCTGCGCTGAATTGGGGGCATAGACATTGCATAAAACAATCGGGGCACCATAAAGGAGCCCCTCCAAGATAACAAACCGGCCACCTGGGTCTATGTGGGAAGTCGTCACTGTAATTGGGCAGGATCGAGAAAGAAGGATAGCCACCCCAGCTCTGCGTCGATTGTGGAAGGCCGAAAAAGCTACGGGAAAATAATGTTAGCGAAGGCAAAAGCACCAGCGCGGTCAAAATGAGTCTCCTGAAGAAACGCCACATCCGCTCGTAAGGAGCGGAGTTCTCTAAGGACATGGCGCCTTTTAATGTTGGAACCCAGGCCCTTGACATTAATTGTCACGCACCTAACCATTGGGACCCAGGATTGGAGGACAGTGGCGGATTGCAATAAGCTCACCCATCTCACATGACACTGGCAAGTTTCCCTCGGAGAGGCAAAAGGGCAATCCACAAACAGGAACCCAAAGTCGAGGCAGGGTCTCTAGATCAGGGAGGGGGGGGAAAGAGAGGGAGGGAGGGAGGGAGGCAAAAGACATCATAAATGACAAAGTAAAAATAAAAACAGTTAAACAATACTTTGTGGGCGAGGCTAAGTCACTCGCCTGGGGACCAATGAGGGCAGCCAGAGGTCCAATCAGGATCAATGGCCGCACAGTCCAAGTATCCCCTTAGGTGGGAGAGCGTGGACAGGAGGTCGGAGGTGAGGCGACGGATCCCCAACCACCAGTAAAAAGAAGGAAGGAAGGGGAGTCACCGGAACCCCACCCCGCCCCACTCCGCTAAAACAATCCAATAATAAGCATAATAGATGAGACCCGTAGACCTAAAAAAAGAAAAAAAGAGAAGCAAACATAACATTAAGGCATGCAGATTCCAAAGCACCACCGAGAAAAGGGAGAACGTCTCAAGGGGGGGCAGCCTCCTCAGGGATCAGTCTCCAGCCGGGGCCTCCGAGTGGTCACCACCGAGGAGGATGCATGACGTCGTCTGGGCTCCAATCGTTGCCAAACCGGTGGTGGGGGAGGGGGTGGAGAGAATAGCTCCCAGTCTGTTAAATCCGGCAGGGGAACATTCAATAGGTCACAGAAGAGAGGCAAATCCGCAAAGGAGCGAAGCGTAGCGGAGCGACCATCCCTACGAGCAATGAGAGCAAACGGAAATCCCCACCGGTAAGGAATTTGGTGCTCCTGAAGAATCTGGAGGAGGGGTCGGAGATGGCGGCGTTTCTGGAGGGTGATTAGCGACAGATCCTGATAGAATTGTAGTGGAGCTCCCTGAAACTCGAAGTCTTTGAGTTTGCGCACTTTGCTCATTATAGCCTCTTTAAGGGTGAAGTCGTGGAGGCAGCAGATGACATCACGGGGTGTGGCGGAAGATCCTCTGGGTCGAAGGGCTCGATGTGCCCTATCAAACTTAATTTTGTGGGACGGGGGCTCCTGCAGTATAGTGTTGAAGACAGCCTCCAGCAGAACAGGCAGATCCTCAGATTGGTCAGCCTCTGGGAGTCCCTTGACGCGTATATTGTTGCGCCGGCCCCTGTTGTCAAGATCCTCCAAGTGGCGTTGCATGTCCCGTATAGCTGAACCCTGTTCAGTGGTAGTATCATGCAGTGAGGCAACATAGTCCCTGGTAGTGTCATGGTCATTCTCCAGCGTGTCCATTCGGTTAGCAATGGAGTGTAAATCAGTGCGGAGGGTAGCAATTTCAGATCGGAAGGATGCTGTGATTTCCGCAACCATACTTTTAAGGTCTTGTTTAGTAGTAAGTTGAGGAAGAAGGTCCGCCATGGATGATGGTGCTGAAGATGGGCCTGGGATACAGCTCTGGGGGTACAGGACTGGAGGGGGGGAGCCATAATCCTTGGGAGTGCGGGGCAGAGGAGCCCCTACGCCAGCGTCCCTCACCACGCCATCCCCCTCTGAGCCATGGAGGGGGGGGGTGATGGGGGAAAATAGTAGCCGGGGGGCCACAGAGACCAGCTCTGTGGCCACAGGCTGCAACTCATCAGCGGTGCAGGAGGGAGCAGAGCTACTGACCTCAGAACTCCTTGAGAAGCTGGAAACATCGGGGGTCCTCTCATGCCGCTCTGCCAGGAGTGCTGGTGAAGCAGAATGTAGTTGCTGGGACATCCCAGGGTGAGGAGACTGTGGGAGTACTCGTGCTGGGGAAACTCTGGGTTGCCCAGGCGCCGACAGGGATCTCTGTTGAAGCAGCGCTCCGCTGGCTGACAGGGGGAGCGCGGGAGGAGAGAAGCTGCGCTGCGACCCCTGTGCCTGGAGAGCGGAGGAAATCCAAGATGGCCGCCCCGCAGCAGCCTGGCCCGGTAGAGAAGGCCGCTGGGCCAGAAAGGCGTCCAGGGTGGCCCCCCCCAGACCTCTCCACGGGCGCTGGGGTGCCCGGGGCCACCTTCCGCGGTAAGCGCTTGCCCATACTGCGCTTGCTGAGGGGTCCACGGGTCTCAGTAGCGAGCGGAGAAGGACCTGCGCGCGTGCTACTCCATGCGCGTCCAGGCCACGCCCCCCGTATGTTAGCCTTTTCTGAATTTTATGGGTGTGCACCCTTATTCTGTTTTTAATGTGATTCTTCAATAAAGCTTGGATATTTTTTTTACAAAATCACCTTGCTGGACTTATATCTATTGTCCCATTGGGACATGCCTGAGCATTGAGGTTCCTAGAACACTAAGTTTGCTTGTTTTTTTAGCTCTGTCTGTATGCCTATATCTGATCCTGTTCCACCTGCTCTGACCATGCCAATTGTACTGTCATGAAAGTAGTTGCCCTGTCTGTCTCTTCCTTTCTCTTGACACATATAGATCAGCTGTCACTAAACTGCAAACACTCCTGAAGTACCAACCTGGTGGTTTCCTGCACTGAAGATTTAACCCCATATGGGGAATATGGCCTCAGGAATAGCCAGTGTAGTGGCACCTTGGGTCTACTCCATACCCAGTGCATTGCAGTCTATAGTTTAGAAGTGTAATATGAAAAGATAGCAGCAGAATTTGGCATGAACTGCAGAATAATAATACTTATACTCAGCTTATCCAGCACAAACTCCTCCAGCTACAAAAACCTCACAGATCCAACCTTTTTATGATTACTATAGACACAGGACAAAAGTCCCCTATTTTTATGACCTGTACTTGAATTTATGGGTGGTTGGTAATCTTGACAATGATATACTCAAAATCACTGGCAAAAATGAGCTGTGATGTTCTGCTGCGAGAAAGCAATGTAGCGTCAGGCAGTGGCAATTGAACAACAATAGTGGGGAGTCAAAACTTCAGTGACCCCTTAAAGATTCCAGTAAAACACTTTAGACATGTTAAACATCTTATTCATTGGAAAATAGAATCAAACAATACATTTCTTGTAAGTAACATAAAATCTTGGAAAACCTTTATGCTACAAACACCTACTGTATTGCCATGTATGCAACATAAACTGACCCTGAGCCTAAACAGCAATGTACAATGATCTGAAGCTTTCAACGTCTTCCACCTACTGGTATTACTGAGGAACTGCTCTTGTCATTACATCATAGTATTTAGGATATTTAAAGGGAGTCTGTCAGCAGCAAAATCAGTACCAAACTAATGACACTACATTATAGGGCAGCTTCTACACTTTCCATAGATGCCTTTATCATTCTGCATTGCAGCTCAATTTTCTTGAAAATCAGTGTTTTATTCTTATGTAAATTGGCTGAAAGGAGCTTTAGGGGCGTTTCTTCTCCTGCCAGGGCTTCTTATCTAGGGTAGAGAGTGAAGCCTCAGCAGGAGAAGAAGTGCCCCTAAAGCCCTTTTCAACTTATTTACATAAGAATAAAACACGGATTTTCATGAAAATGGAGCTGCAATGGAGAATGAGAAAAGCATCTTTGGGAAGTGTAGAAGCTGCTCTACAAAGGTACTGTCATTAGTCTGATACCGCTTTTCCTGCTGACAGACTCCCTTTAAGAGGAAGATTTACTCCAAAGACATACTGATAGGGTATATAGATTGTGAGCCCTATATGGGACAGTGACTGACAATGTCTGTAAAAGCGTTGCGGAATATGATGGCGTTATACAAGTAAGCTAAATAAATAAATAATAATTTAAAATAAAAGGAAAAATAAGAAAACATTTCTGGACATTTTTCAGTGATCCCTCAAGACCCACAGATGCAAAAAGGCTGTGAAAAACGGACCGTACCTTGTTCCTTCCATAATTGTGATACATAGATCATTTAAAACAATGAAAAATGGTGGTTTTATGGTTTATCATTCGCATTCACACTAGTTAAAGTAGCGATGGACAACCAAGGGCAACATCTGTCTGGAGTTTGTATGTTCTCTCTGTGTTTGCGTAGATTTCCTCTCACATGCCAAAAATATATGGATAGGTAAATTGGCTTCCTGTAAAACAATTGACCCTTGTGGGTGTTGGGGAAGAGCACATATATGATAACACTAACGCCACAAAGCTCCCTGTGCTTTGAGTTGAGTGTGAGAAAAGGGCATTGCAAATGTTTGTCATCCTAAGTAAATCTATTGGAAGAATGAAGTAATCAGGCAATACCTTCACTCTTCCACTACTTTCAATGGCTAACACAGTACAACATTATACTACTATGTAAATCTATTGTAATGATAATTACCTTGAGTAAATAATCTTTATAGGAGTAGGACAAATATTCTCTGTACTCTACATCCTGTTAGTAACCCCCTCTATAAGTTACAGCAGAGAGCCACTAAGTGTTAGAGGCAACCTCTCTGGTCATCCCAATCATTGGAGTAGCCTCCATATAATACTGCCTTGCTTCAACTTTTCCCAGAGGTAACATCTGATCCCTGGAAGGGGGGTTTCAAAAACCCGGAATTGTGTCAATCAGCTGTATAAAGGAGAATTCAGATATGGCAAAGTTCTGGCAGATTTGTGGTGTTGGTGTTCCCTCACCACAATGGTGTACATTGAAGTTTCTGCACCCCAATGCAAAATCTGTGCCCTTTAGAATAGTATTATACTTTATGTGGCAGAGGATCCTTTGGGGCCCCCCTCAGGGCCCAATAGTGACAAGTAATCGAGTGTTAGGCCTCATTCACACCCTACACTGCTCATTTAGGAGTGATGTGCTATCCATGGTTAATCCGCTTTTCACGTCTGTGAAAAGTAGAATAAGTTTTTTTTTGTTTAATTTTCTATATTTTGTATGTCTCTGGGTCCGTGAAAAAAAATCTCCTTTTTTGCCTGGGAGATTCCATTGTCAATAAGAGGGTCTGTTGGACTTCCATTCTGGGGTCTGCCACACAAAAAAAGTCCCACACGCAAGACATAAGCTTCATCTTATCATAAGACAATTATTTAGGCACCAATAGCACTTTCTGCTAGAGCCAAAATATCCAAAAGCTGAGAAAACAGCTATTATTAGTCTTGCTTTTAAAGGATGGATCTCATGACTGCATGCCATGTTGTAGAAGTAATTTATTTTTTTTTTTTTGAAAGTCGCAAAACTGTGCCAACGAATCACCCAGTGCACGACAAAAAAGTGGGAGTGCCACTAAAAAAAACATGCTCAGGATGTGGTCTATTGCAAAACCCATCTCCAAAGAGAATAGGTCTCCCGAACTGTCCCCAGACTCAGAGCCAAAAGGCCCAAAAGCCCGGGGGCTATACTTGCCCAACTGCCAGAACAGAAGGGCTGACTTACTCGGTTTTTCCTCCAGGGCTGCCACCATCTAGATTACTACCAGAGCCAGCTACTTGCTCAGCTTCCTCAAGGGCTGCCACCCCAAGAGTACCACTAGAGCCGATAACTGTTGTCCACCTCCACATAAACAGAGGCAGACCGGGCAAACAAGGAAGGAACGAACCAAATTGGCCACACAACTCCAACCCCTAGACTTCGGGTAGGACCCAAAAGGGTTTCCGCACCCCTACATCCACAGCACAAGTGACAAACGTGACATAAAAAAAATCATAAAGAAGTGAATAGAGTGCCTGTGTACAGGCCCGGTCTATCCTCTGGATCTATAAAAATTACCCGTGCTGGATAAACCAAGTATCAGGGTGGAGTGCTTCAAAAGTGATTCAAGTGCGGTGCAATGTGCCTAACTCAGTGGGTTTCCCATGCCCAGTGAGTTTGGGCACCTTGGGAGCCACTGTACTCCCGAGGCACTTGCACTTTGAGACCTTGTTGTAGAAGTAATGCCATAGTGAATGGTGGATTGCTGTTTCCTCATTCTATTGGAGCTACAGGAGTTAGAGTAGCCATTTATAACAGCTGAAGTAAGCTTCCTCCCCCTCCTTCCGCAATATCAGCAGGAAGCCATTCCAACACTTCAGACCCGGAGGTCCCTATTAACACAGCATTCAGTATTAGAGCAGGGGCTGTGCATGTGCTGTGCTAATATCTATATACAGTACATACAGATTATAATAGTTATGTAAAGACTATGTCTGATATTGGCTTGCACAAAACATTAAAAAAAAAACAAAAAACAAAAACAAAAACACATAAGCAAAAAGACATTACTGCTTCATTTTCCCCAAGGCATGTACAGGAAACTATGGATTAAATTTTGCATTACATAAATTCTAAACAATGATAAAAATCTAAACATTCCCCCATTTTTGGTCCTATATATAGATAAGGAATAAACATTTCCTTGCCCTGCAGTAACGAACTTAACCCATTATCAATGGTAGAAAACAAGCCATCCGTGCAGTAGGCCAGATTGTTGTGTGCCACTTACCAGTTGTGAGTCCTCTACTTTCTGTACCTTTTTCAGTGTTTCCGTTGGACTTGTTGGCACACAAACGCTTCTACATATCCCAGTTTAGCCCACAGTTAAGCTGTTTGTTTTTCCACACCTACACTTGGCCATTGGAATACAGATTTAGCCTTGGATGGGGGAAGGGTCAAGAATTCTCACTTGAAGGCTGGGTTCACACACTATCTGTAGGGTATATTTACACATTTTCTTTTTTGGATGCAGTTTTTGAAGCCAAAAGCAGGAGTGGATTGAAAAAAGTGGAGGCGTACCACCTATCCTATATACGTCACTCCTTTTATGAACACCTGGTTTTGACTTCAAAAATGGCATCTGAAAACCTGAACATGTAAAACACACCCTAAGAAGAGATGCATGGTTTTATAATTGCAGTAATGTTGACTGGCATGACAACAAAATGTGCTACTCATTACTGCAATAAAAAGCATGCAGATATGCATTGATATGATAAAAACTTAGTGTGAACCTAGTCTTACTTACATATGAAAGTTAATATTTAATTATTACAAAAAGTTTTTTAGTTTTAGCCCATTCCATGACTGGAAACACTCCAGGTTGTACATAGAGTAGTTTACCAAAAAGAAGTCCAAAACTGTGCAGGACATACAATTTGGTGTTTGGAAGAATTAAAGGGGTTATCCGGTTTGTAATGTTGATGGCTTATCCTTAGATTCCAATGGGACAGCACTGCAGTTCCTACACTCACCACCAGTGGTGTAACTAAATTCTTGTGGGCCCCAGTGCAAACTTTTATCGGGGCCCCCTCCCTACAGCATACTCTTAATATCGACAGTTATGGGTGCTGCAGCGATATCTCAGATACTTGAAAGGGATACAACTATAGTACCCACAACTGTGGTTATCAAGAATACGGTGAGTGAGCAGTGCAGTGTCCAGCATGTAAACAATACTGGCAGCTGCATGCTCTAGGAAACATCTGATTTGCAGGGGTCCTAACAGTTTAAGAGGTCTAAGAGATCAGTGGGTGTCCAACACCCACAGCACCTGCTGTACAACTGTTTGAAGGGACCATGGTTTTGGTGCTATTATTATACACTGGGGTTGCCTCAGATCCTAGAGTATAATAATCGGAGGCCCAGGGGATGTGATGGAAAATAACAAAACACTTCTGGGCATACTCGCTCCATCCGTTTCTCTGTATCATGCTTCTCGGTCCTCTTCTGCCTGCGACTGTGGTCACAAGCCCCAGAGGTCACTACTGGGGCCTGTGATTGGGCCTTGGCGGTCACGTGGGACTTGCTGACGTCATTATGCAGTGACCTCTGGGGTGCGTGACCTCAGACCAGAAGTCATAGGCCAGAAGAGCCCTGAAGAGGATGCTGGGAACCGTCAGAAGTCCAGGAGAGGTGAGTATAAGTATTTGTTATTTTTAATCACCTCCCCTGGGCAGGCTACTATTGGAAAGGGCCCCAGTGGCATGCTGTGCTCCTTCCCATTAACAATATGTATAATGGTTGGGGAACCAGGCTTTCCCCAATCGCTATCATGGTGTTGCGGGGCCCCGGCCACCTCCAGCTGGCCACGGGCCCCATACTATTTCACCACTACAATTAGTTTGGCTAGTGAGCAGTGCAGCTTGTGGCATGTAAACATTATCGAGAATACTGTCTGGATAGCAGTGATCTGCAGTGGTCCCGGGTGTCAGACCACCACAGATCTAATATTGATGGCCTATCCTAAGGATAGGCCATCAATATTAGAAACCAGATAACCCCTTTAAGCTATTCTCTTACAAAAGTGTGCACAAACTGTATATGACAGGTCATGCTTGACTGATGCAGTGCAGCCCTGTTTGCCCTAACTTCAGCTCTATCTGTGTCCACATGCAGATGCAGAAAGAGTTAAATACAAATAGTGGGACAGGTAGCATTATTACTGTGTGGGGACCACTAAGGGGACATTATAATGTGTGGTACACAAAGGGCATTATTACTGTGAGGACCACTAAGGGGACATTATAATGTGTGGTTCACAAGCAGGGGCACTATTACTGTGTGGGGATCAAAGGGGATATATTATGTGTAATACAAGGAAGGGCACTATTAGGCTAAGGCCCCACATTGCGGAAACGCAGAGTTTTTTGTTGCAGATTTTGTTGTGTTTTTTTTGAGCCAAAGTTAGGAGTGGCTTGAGAAGGAATGGAAAATATAAAGGAAGCTCTGAGCTCTTTGGCTAAAAAAAAAAAAACGCACAAAAATCTCTGACAGGGCACTAGTAATGCTGGACATTGTGTGCACTGCAACATATGTGCGATTATGTCTATATGTGGGATTTAGGTGTGTTTAGTGACTTTGTGAGCATATTTAGTTGAGGATATGCCAAGAGGGGTGACACAGTATGTACCTGGATGCACTTAACTGCACGCTATTCTGGGGGCCACAGGGGCGGTCACTAATACGTTTCATAAATCTGTAGTATTTTTAGACTGCCTAGTCTAACGTTACACCTCTTATTAGTTGGTTAAAAATTTTGGAGCAACTTAGGCCAAGCCCACTTCCCCACAAAGTCACCTCCATATTTTTTTTTATTCAAGTTGTAAAAGTGTGTAAAAAGTGTCTAAGTTTCATAGTTTTTTTGGCATAAATTACACTAGAATTCTGGTGCATGTTGCTTGATAAATCTCCTCTATGTGTGTCTTTACCCTGAAGTTTTGATAAGGCCAGTAATGAGACCACACTCCAAAGACATACTGTTAGGGAATGTAGACTGTGAGCCCTATATGGGACAGTGACTGACAATGTCTGTAAAGCCCTGCGGAATACGATGGCGCTATATAAGTAAGCATAATAAAATAAAATAAATAATAGCTGGGAATTATTCTGCTTGTCACTTACTTATTAATGAGGGCCCCCGTGGCCCCAGATCTGATTCAGTAATAACTGCACCCAGGCACATACTGTGTCACCCCCTCAGTAATGAGAGGTAGCCTGGAATTATTCTGCATGTCACTTACTTAATGATGGTCCCCGAGGCCCCAGATCTGACTTAGTTAGAACTGTACATAGGTACATAGTAGGGCACATTTATTAAGCTACTTGTGATTTTTTTTTTTTTGGTGTAAATTGCACCGTGTTGTGGTCTTTTTCTGCACTGCACTTCATTTATGAAGTATTTTTGGCTTTTTTAAAATATGTTATGTTGCCCTTGCCACATTTGCTCTTTGTCTACTTCTGAGGTCTACAGGGATGGACTGTGGAAGAAAGGCCCGGGAGTATCTGGAGTCTTTCTGACTGCACAGACATGAGCCATGGAGGAAAAAAAAAAAAAAAGCATCACTCTTTAAAGAGGTTCTGTCCCAAAGGGAAACTACATTTTATAACAGTGGCTAGTGTCATATGCATATGGTTATGGTAATTCTACAAACAAGTGCGTCACACATGGCTAGAGGTGTTGGGCATCATATACAGGAGGCTGGTGCAAGCCTACAAACAACATCATGTAGAACAGGATGCGATCGGGTTATTATTATTATTGTTTATTTATATAGCACCATTAATTCCATGGTGCTTTACATTTGAGGATTTACATACGGTACACAAGATTTACAAAACAGATACTACTAACAGTGACCAACTGGCACAGTGGGATAGAGGGCCCTGCCCGCAAGGGCTTACAATTTATCTATCGGGTTAGCCTCTCCTATACGCAAAGTTTAGGCAAAAGCCATGAGCCATCTTGGCTGCAGGCTCTGACTTAGTTGTGGGCCCCTCCTGTTTAGTAGTCAATTTCTTGCTACTTTTGCTGCTGCCACACAGTATACTGAATGTGGTTGTAGTCACACACCATACTGTGGCCATCCGTCCTTTGATTTCTTTGAAGTATATGATGTGGCAGCAACTTATGTGTGGTTATTCCTAAATAACCTTACAGATCCAGTTCTTTCTCCATTAGTGACATATGCTCAGCCATCAATTAAAGATCAGTGGGGGTCCAGCACCTGGAATCCCTGCTGGTCAGCTGTTTGAAAGGGCCATGGAGCTTGTGGGAGTGGCCCTGCAATGCAATTACAACCTCGTCCCATACAAGTGAATAGGATGAAGCTGTAATTACATTGCATGGGCACTATGAAACACATGGAATAAGAAGAAAACAGTGAAGAGGGTTAATTCACGATCAGCAGGGTTCCTCGGTGTTGGACCTCCCCTAATCTTGTATCCTGAGGATAGATCATCTATATATATATCTATATGAACTGGACCACCCTTGTAATGAGGATATGTCCCATGTGTACAGGAGTAACACAGTTTATAACACAGATAAAAGTGGACATGTGCATGTTCTGTATAGATACTGTAGCAGGTGTACCATAATAATAATTTCCTCTGGTAAGCCTTAAAATATCCTAGTCCCCTACTATATGTTCAGATCACAGTCTGTGACTCAGGAACAAACATTTCCAATATTTACCTTTTTATGGCAGAAATACGCTGCAAAATCCTCTTGAATTGTACTGCATTGGTTTCTTACACAGGCAAATCCAATAACATAATGATCAATACTTATGGAGAGTTGCAGGACATCATCCACCTGACGCTACCTGGAACCTTCTCATGTGCAGGTGTGAAGAAATAGCCACATTACAAAGGGTCGATCTTATTGCCAGGAAATGACAGAGCAGTAGGGTTAGCAGTGAGACGCTGCTGCCACATGCTGGAGAATGAGATTCCTTCCGGCCTCTTTAGGAAAAAAATAAAGCGTGTTACTGGGTACAAAGGTCGACAGTAATAACCAGGACTACTTTCTGACCAGCAAATATGCACATATACTTGCTACCTGATTTGACAACAACAACAAAAAATGTCGGCTAAGAAATAGTGCAAAGCTTCTTTTAGTAAGAAACAGTCTTCTTCGCGTGAAGGGCTCATGCCACAAAAAATATTAGAGGATAAATTACAGATTGTCTGACCACTGAGACCCCGACTGATCCTGAGAATGAAGGGAGTGTTTTACCCGCATTGTGAATGTAACCGCCGTGAAGGCAGCTGCACCTCTGCTTGTAGACGCAGCCCTGCTCCCATTCACTTCAATAGCCGAAGCACAGCCTTCGGCAATGTCTATTGTAGGCCATCAGAAAAACAATAAATAGTCCCAAAATATTATCCAAAATTAATCTTTATTCAATCACTATACATTATCACAAATAATCAACCAAATCATGATATATAATGTTGCAGAAAAATTACAATTAGAAATAATTCTGGAACAATGTGGTATACTGGAGTGTCCAAAAATACTATAATTTTTACATAGACATCAACATGCTAAATCAATCCAATGCTGGTATGTTTAGTTATAATGGCATGATGTATATCACTCACCAGAAGCAGTAATCCATGAATAAATAACAAACCAGGACAAAATACCTTTTAGCAGTGTTTTGAGTGATTTCTGAGTTTATGTGGGAGCTCCTGGTATCCTCTGCATTTGTTTACATGCCTAGCTTCCTGCTGTCTTAGCCTACAGCTATCATGATCCCCCCCCCGCCCGGTTTCCCTAGCTAGCCGGCAGACTACTAGCCCTACCTACCTCAGCACTTACCTGTCTTCTGTGTCCTAGAGATAATTTTTCTTCTGTCCCGCCAGCTACTTCTTCTGTGGACTTCTTGCGCATACGTGGTAGATACTCTTCTCTTCTGCCAGCGGATGTACAATAGAGTTCTATTGCGCAGGTGCGGGCAGAAGCGGAGGAAGTGACATTTCGTGCCAGAAGACTGAAGACAGGTAAGTATGATGGGGGGAAGGAGTATTGGTGACGCTTCGTTTCCAGAAACGGAACGTCATCAGATTAACAGAAAGTCATATGGATAAATATAGATTTTTTTTTTTTTTTTAACTAAGTAAATTAGAAGTTAGGAGGGGGGAGGGGGTTTAGTTTAGTGTTTAATTTTTAACTTATCCTTGACAACCCCTATAATCCAAATATAATATCAAATAACACATATACACAACACAACACATATAATTCATAAATAAACAACAAAATAGTACAAAAATAAACTAAATTAATCCATATGTAGTACCTCAAAATAATATTAAATGCATAGGTGCATGCCCAAGTAATGATACCATCCAAGAATCCCTGAAGCTTGTGCGAAAAGCGTGTTGGGGTGCTGGTCAGTTTGGTCACAGGATTTTTTGTATTATTGCTGGTTTGTATTTGTTCATACCCTCCCTTACACTTAACTGCTCTTGGATGGGATCATAACTTGGGCACTACATATGGATTCATTTGATTTTTGTACTATTTTGTTGTTTATTTATACATTATATGTGTTGTGATTTGATATTATACATGGATTCATTTATGCCACATTGTCCTAGTTATTTATGTATGTATGGATTACTGCTTCTGGGGAGTGACATACATCATGCCATTATAATTAAATATACCATTTTATCATAGTGAGGTCTATGTAAAAACTGTAGTATTTTTGGACACTCCCATGTACCACATTGTTCCAGAATAGTTTTTTTTAAATGTTTTTAATTGTATTTTTTTTCTGCAACTTTATACACCATTATTAGGTTGATTATTTATGATAATGGATATTGATTGAAAAAAGATGAATTTTGAATAAAGTAGTTTTGGTAATATTTATTAGTTTTCTGTATTAGTATTATGGTATTCCCAAGTGGTGTATTAGAAGATAGTTATTTGGACTATGAGACCTGTTCTTCTTCTTTTATTGATTTATCAAGTTTAAACATCAGCAGTTTATACCAAAACCGGAGTTGGTCCAAAGTATGGAAGAGATGCAAATCTTTCTCTCTCTAGGTTCCATACCTGGTTTGACTTATACAATGCTGATCAAATATTCACCATGTGAAAGGTCCTTGAGGGTGCATTCAGATGGTGCAGTTGGGCATGGTTAAACCCAATCCAAAAACACACAGGAATATGTATGTTTTCCTGCAGTTGCATTTTTACAGGTGAAGTCTCATTCAAGACAGTATTTTTAGCTCAATATTTGTAAGCCAAAACCAAGAGTGTAAAAACAGAGAAAAAGTACAATGGAAAGATCTGCACATGTTTAACAAAGTACAGATGAGCTAATCTGAGAGCATTTATCCAATTCGCCTAGTTTTTCATATTTGTGGTTTACATTCCATCTGGATAAATCCCTTTCTTCAGAGGATTAGCACATTGTCCTTACCAATAAATTCCTTTAAAGTTGGAGAAGTTTCACTGTACAAGTATTGCATAACCAGTTTCCTGGACACTGCTATTTTTGCCTTTATTTACCAGAAAGTTATTCACATACCCAAGTGCACAACCCAGTTGAGGTTTATAATCCCTAGGTATGTAGAGTCAATGAGACCCAGTACAATTTGCCTGCATACCTTCAGGCATCGCCACCGCATATGCAGTAAATCAGCGCGTTGGGTCTTGTTTCTAGTGGAGAACCCTGCAAAGCTATTTAGAAATGTAATAGTTCTATACACTCTGTGCAACTAATACAGTTGTGACAGTCAATGGACTTTGCTCAGACCATTTGTGATATATTCATCAATTATTTAGATTGTGTCACTGATATGACTCTGTTTATCCCATAGTTGTGATAGGAATTTATCTATAAAATTTAGATAGATGTTTGTCAAGAACTGAAAACCTCCCAGGCACTGTTCTTCCATCATCCATTCCATGGCTATAAATCATGCAATGTTTAAATAAGAGTTAGTAATTTCTACATTATATGCATGGTGCAATTGTAAGAATCTATAGTATTGAGCATGTAGGAAGCCAAAAGACTAAAACTGATTAAATGGTGAACCCACCAAATAAATGACCCACAACCCTAATCCATTTATGCAGTCATGTGTCAAAATCTTCTAGGTAATTTAACCCCTTCCTGCTTCAGGCAATTTTAAATTTTGACTCCCCATCTTCCAAGCCCCATAACCTTTTTTTATTTTTCTATTCACAGAGCCAGATGAGGAATTAATGTTTGCAGGACAAATTGTTCTTCATAATGGTACCTTTTATTATCCTGTTCAATAAGCTGGGGGGGGGGGGGGCAATTCAGAATGGGGTGGAATTGGAGAAAAAGTGCATTTGTGCGACTTTCTTACAGGCTTGGCTTTTATGGCATTTACTGTGCAGCCAAAATGACATGTCACCTGTATTCTATGTTTCGGTATGATTCCAGAGATACCAAATTTATATAGTTTTATTTATATTTCAACACCTTAAAGAAAATCTAAAAAGTTGCAAAAAAAAAAAAAATATATTTTCTAGGGCTTTTTTTTTTTTTGTGGGGTCAGATGTACTTTTTAGTTATGGGGCACAGCACTGATCTATTAAAATTATATTCGTGAATTGCTATGTGAATAATTCTCCAACAGGTTAAGAAAAGTAAAGCTCAGCTCATATTTCCTTTGAATATTTACTTTCCAGCTTTACACTTAGACCATATGAGACATAACAGGTGCAGTTATATGACCTCAGAGAACAGAGTACTATTCAGCAGGTGACAGCAAGGTCACTTATTATAGGAGGTGTCATGTAGTCTATTAGGGAATTCTGAGTTACTGTAAGGGAATGTTCACACGGCTGAGTTTTCGTGCTGAAAAAAAAAATCACTCAAATTGAAAGCAGAAAAATCAAGGCTGTGCCTGAGGTTAATTCATATGTGGCTACGTGGCCATATGCCACAGTTTCCACAAGATTTATGCATAGAAGCCATATCACAAATTCTCAATTTTTTTTTTTTTTGTATATTACCACTCTATTCTACGTCTAAGGCTAGATTTACATGATTGAGGTGCAAAAAAAAAAAAAAAAAAAAATCTATTTTGCACAGCCATCTTGCACCCCAGGAGCAGCCATTTTCACGAATCCCCATACATTTCAGTGTATAGAGGGGTCTGTGAAAACGAACAAAATTAGGTCACAATCTATTATTCTGACGGACCGTTGAAAAAACAGTCACGTGAATTGCCCCCATTCACTTGACTTGAATTCTGACGTGTGATGGCCATGTAAAAAAAAAAAAAAAAAAAAAAAACACAAAAAAAAAACACCACCACAAAAAAAACCCAGACATTACACAGCCTTTATTCACTGTCTTTTGAGTATAGCTTAAGGCTCCAAACACACATCCACGTGTGCCATCCAAGGGGACAGCCGATGGTCTGTTCCAATGAAGATCGAGCAGTTCCTATTCTGCTCCACTTCATCAGAACAGAACACATCGGAAGCCCCCATAGAGGTATGTACATTATGGAATGCACCGGATGACACTCGGTTGTCACCTGACTGCATTTTGCTGCAAAATCGGCCCCAACCTCGGATGCGCACAGTCATGTGCATGGGGTCTAAAGGAACTGATAGGAGTTACTGAAGGCTGTACTCCTGTGATAACCCTTCTGATGTCAACCAACCACTACAGACCTGCACAAAAGTGAAACAATATAAAGCCATTTTATTAAACTGTGTGATAATTCCCCATTCATAGGTTGTAAACTCATCCAAGTTAAAAGAAATGGGAAGTTCCAGTAGAAATAAAGCCAAGCATACCAGTGCTGGATAACACAAAAGCTTCAGGAAACAGATCACATATGAAAACGTAAACCTTCGTATTCACAGTAGGATTTGGAACCACGTAGTGTATAGAACAATTCAGTGCACAGTGCATATGACATAATGGGGTTGACAAGATTTACCACATTTACTTTATAATACAGAAAGGCAACTTGTGGCTCTCTGGTGGTTGACCATCAACGCCTCTGTCAGAAGACGCCATCAAGCACAGATCAACTGCTTATGGAGAGCCTCAGTATATGGCTTTACTAAAGAATACATTATATAAGATGATCGAAAAAAATACATAGAAAACCCTTTATTAAAAGTGAGGGGATAAAATAAACTAGTTTTCTAGTTGGGGAATGCAGGCTGAACATGTACATTATCCCCAACTGCAGTGTGAGAACTCAGAATTATAGGCAGGAAAACCCATGTAATATGGGTACGTAAAGGGAATGTGTCACCACAAAATGATTTATTTTTACAGAATTTTGGTGATAACTAGATTAAATGAAATCTTAAACTCATGCACTTTCCACAATAACCGCTAGAGCTGGACTGATCACGGTCCTAGTACATCCCCGTTTACACAGAACAATGCCCTGCCAATAATCTTGAACCTTTTATGATGCATAAAAGATGTAGTCATCTGAGAAATTAGTGGCGGATCAGGAGGACACTTAGAAATGCTTATTCCCAATATATGGCCAATAATAGGGCTGTATAAAGGGGCCCTGAGCCTAATAACTGTGACACTTTTCTGTTAGAATACAATGAGGAGTATAATCGATATATAGATAACACAGGTACCACTCATAGTAGGTGATGGTCATAGCTCATCTACTCTCCTTCACTGCAAAAAGAAAGCAGAAAGCATGTTAAACTGTGCCATATCGATCAGTGAACATCTCTAGGCCCATGTGGCTTCTGTAAAGCAAATCTCTATCTGCTGTTACTAGCAGCTATATTTATGGCAGCCCTATAAATATACAGAAAATAGAATTAAGATGTCTACATTCAGAAAGTAAAAACAGATTAGGAAAAATGTAATGTGTGTTATCTGGTTTTAGTTAGTAAAAATATATGTATAGGTGATACATTCACTTTAAGAATCATTCTGCTCTAGATCATGTAGGATCATCACAAGATCACAAAAATATTGGGCACCTTAATCAATAGTGTTGTAGAAAAATACCATATTTTCACTGTTTTTCAGATTACTACACTACACTGTTTGGCACAACCAGATTCAGACTCTGCTAATGCCAGCAGGTAGGTGGCATTAATTTCCACCCATTTGGTGTGCCAAACATATAGCTGGCACAGGGCAGCGAGGTTATCCATACCATTTACCTTTTTAAAATTTATTTATTTATTTTTTATTATTATTAAAAACAGAATTGTTTAAAGGGAGTCTAGTCATTAGAAAAACACCTTTTTAACTAATGGCAAGTTGGAATAGACTTTAAAAAGGCTATTCTACTCCTACCTTTCATTGTTTTCTTCTCCCCGCCGTTTCTGATAAAATCCATTTATTCTGTTATGCTAATCGCGATCACAGAGCACCTGGGGCGTTCCCCCTGTGCTCCGAGCACTACTCGCGTCATAACCTGTCACCGCCCCTTAGTTCTGTTCATGCCCCTCTTCATGTTCTTCTGCCTTGCGGAGGCATCAGACGCTGCAATATACACTGACTGCACAAGCTCTGCGCCATTTTGTGATAGTCTGTTACACAAGTGTGTAACAGACCACCGCAAAATGGCGCAGAGCATGCGCAGTCGGCATATATCGCAGCGTTGAATGCCTAGGCAAGGAAGAAGATTGGAAGAACATGAAGAGGGGCGTGAACAGAACTAACTAAGGGGCGGTGGCAGGGGGTGCTCGGAGCGCAGGGGAAACGTCCCAGGTGCTCTGTGACCATGATTAGCATAACAGAAGAAATGGATTTTATCAGAAACCGCAGGGAGAATGACAATTGGCTTGAAGCAATTCAATTAGATATTGTAAAGTAAGTGCCTAATGCTATGTGCACACACAGAAGATTAGCTATGGATTGCAATGCAAAATCTGTAACTAAAGAATAGTCAAATACATGTGAATGAGGTTTTTACAAAACCTCATACACATGCTGCAACACATGCTGTGTGGATTGGACATCATTTTTTTTTAGATCTGCTGAGATATAAAGTTCTACTTTAAGGGGTTGCCCAGGAATATGGATTTTATAGCCTATCCAAATATGTGATAGTTGGGGGACACTCAGTGACCCCCTGAACTGATCAGCTGTATGGGGCTGCTTCTAGATCTTGTTGTTGGCCGGGTGCAGTTACTGCAGCTTAGCCTCCATTGAAGTCAAATGGACCTAAACTGCAGTAGCAACGCCTGACCACTAACACAGGGCATGGGGCCAGTGGCTTCTGACCCTGTGTTTTGTATAGTACAGGCACCAGAAGTGGCACCGTACAGCTGATCGTACGACTGTACGATCAGATATGTATGACCTATCCTGATAAGCCATAAAATCCATATTCTTGGGCAAACCCTTTAGTAAAAGTGAAGGGTCATGACTGAAAGATTTGCAAAAATAGTTTACTGTAACAAATTTAGAACAGTCAAAATACAAAGATGCGGCTCAAATTTTAGTGACAAATCTGCAGCAAAAACCAAATGTCATTCACATGGATGACTGAAGACTGTAGTGAGGACTGATCATGCATTGCACCATTAAAATGCACTGGATCTGAAAATTCCACAAGTACAATCCACTGGGCTCAGTTACACAAGCATATCTGCCCACAATTCCCTCTAACTATATTTTTATTCTGGGAATTAGAATAAACCAAAGGAAATTTCTCATTAAAGGGTTATTCCCATCTAAGCAAATCACTTTAAAGTCCTGACCCCGAGGGCAGGACTTACTGGAATAGTCGAACAGTCCTGCTCTACACTGTTCCTGTAACTACCATAGAGGAGAATGGGAGCTCACCTGTGCTACGCCGTTTCTGTAACTCCCATTCGACTCTATGGGAGTTATGGAAACCGCACAAAGCAGTACTAGGGGTCAACCTGGAAGCAGTAATTCCCAGCTTAGCTGCAATTTGCCAGGAATAACTGTTTAAAAGGAAGTTTGTCAGGCCGGAATGCCTCCCAAGCCAACAATAGTGGCATATAGGGGCCATTAATAGCAGAAAAATAACTTTGTGTCCACAAACTGATGAATTGTGATGTAGACAAAGGCTGCAAAGTGTCAATCATGGCTAAAGGGGCAGAATTTTTTTTTTTTTTTTTTTACCAATTCCAGAGGAAACCTGGAGAATTTGCATATGTCTGTAGGCATATCTGGCAAATCAGTTTTCCTGCTGAATTTGCAGTCTGATTTGCATATCCATAGAAAGCTAATTGTCTCTACATTGCTTCATCAGTTTGTGGCTACATAGGTATGTTTCTTCTCCTATCAAAGGCCCCTACATGGCACAGTTATTGGTTTGGGAGGTATTTTGGACATGCAAGTAACAATTGTGGTAAATGTGTATCAAAGGAAGAGAGATTAAAGGGGTTGTCCAACCAAATTAGACTGCATGAAAATTCACATTGATTAATTGAGGGGACTCTCGATATTGGTTATTTTTCAATTAATTGCCCGGCCCTGTCTCATTGGGGACATCAAGGACTGGTAACATAAAATTTACACAAATTTCAGCATGCAGCCTAACGTTTAACTGAGCCAGACAACCACTTCAATATTTTTCTATTTTAGTTTAATAACCTGACCATGGTACTGTTCAGTACACACAATTTTTAGTCCCCATGTTTGATGTATCTGTTCTTTCTATAACACACCAGCTTCCACTAGAACCAGCAACTGCTGTCACATTAGTTAAAAATAGAAATATTAGAATGTCTTACAGGAGGAGATAAAAAGAGATCCTTTAGGAAGAAATGCAGGCCAATGAAAGAACAGGCTAGACGTTAAACAAAAAATGCTACCCTAGAACAGTGTAATATCAGATGCCAAAATAAATGGGAGGTTGCAGAGCCTTCTCCTCTTAAGCACATCCAGCTGTAACAATACAGCAATGAAAGGATATAAACTTCCTCTTCCTAGATCAATGTCTAGTGAAAAGCAATTGCTCTGATCCAAATAACTCACCTGCTGATACGTCTTAGGACTTCTCGTCTTATGCACTACTTACACAGGTTATAATACTACAGAAAATACTAAAAGATACTGTGATCTTTCCCATAGTAAGAACATTTGCTTACATATATGTTTTATAATGCACTAGGAGGTTTCATTAAAACATCACCCAGATCCTGACCTCTCCTGGTGAGAGATGGGCAAAAAAAAAAAAAAATAATAATCTGGCTTCTCTCCAGATTTACACAAGGTGCCAAGTGTAAAATGTAGGGGAGAGCACAGGACAGTTTTTGGTCGCCAGTTTTAATTAGTCCGCTATCTTTTCCCAGTCCGCCGTGTCTCTTTGCCATTACTGATAGAGTTTGATGCTCCAGGGACAGAGTGGTTGGGCTGACTTCGTGTTATTCGGCCAGTTGACTGGTGAGGAGTTGCCGGAGCTGGGTGTACAGCATTAACTTGGTTACTGTTTCCATTACCATTGGGTAGTTCTGAAGCTAGAGACAAGATAAAGATACATAATGGGACTTATTAGTAAAGAATGAGGAAATGTATGAAAAACATGTAAGAGAAAGCTGTCCACAGCAACCAGAGAACAGCCTTGATTTTTCAAGAGCAGAGTACGAAATGTAACTTGCGCTGTGACTGGTTGCTATGGGCAACAAAGACCAAGGTGGTCTTTAGACAGCCGTTATAAATCCACCTTATTGTTCAAATAAAAAGTTTTTGCATTGCATATGGCAACAGGTCCATGAGATTAGAAAGAAACTGAGCGTGCGTCTGGTACGTGCGGTTCCAATTCCACTGCTATATTCCTGTAATTTAAAGATTTATACAGTTTTTTTTTTTTTTTTTTTATTCACTTCTTATATTTTCCCACCTATTAGGCTGGTGTTTTCCCTATTACAGATACTGATGATCGTTTAATATAATATGCGTTTTTTTTTCCCCCTCAAAATCTTTTTCTGAAAATACATATATCACATTGCTGGAGGTCCGACACCTGACACCCCCACTGATCAGATGTTCACTGCAGTCACCAATGCCAGAATCAACAAAGAACACAGCTGGAAATGCCTCACAATTCTTTTTGGTGAGAGGACAACCCATTTGATGTATACATTTATAAAATTCACTCATATATATGGGGTGGATTTATTAAACTGTGTAAAATAAAAATTCTTAGGTTGCTCACAGCTTTCATTGCTCAGGAGCAAAATACAAAATAAAAGCTTCGCTGTGATTGATTGTTATGGGACACGAAGACAGTTTTAAAAATATGCCTCATTGGAGTTTTAACCCCAGAAGTATTTATGATTTACCTGGAGCAGCAGCAGTGCTGGAGGAGTTGTGGTTAGCGGCTCCTGACCCGCCCTCTACCTGTGCCTAAAATCATAAAAATAAGACATCAGTAACACCTAAATTAGAGATTACCATTAAGGCAAATAAAACTGCTTACCTGTTTACTTTGGGATTGCTGTGCAACATATTCAGGGTTTGGTTCACTAAAGTTAGGCACTTCAGAATAAACCATGCAAAATCTGATAATACATAAACACATGAATCATGAAAAGGCAAAAGCAGATCAAAATCCCAACAATGTGCCACAAACATGAAACAAAACTGCAAGACCAAGATGGACAAATCGTCAGTTTATGCAAAGTCGAGGGAGTAGCAAGATCTGTTGCCAAAATCTGTAAATTATCAGATTTTCAAGCACCTAGCTTCAAGCAGTGGCATGTGGGAGGGGCATATAAACCAGATTGTAAGAAGTTTATCAGCCACATGAAACCTCAAAAATCAGATCAAGTGTTGTGGGATGATTGTGTGATGCCTCCTATTTGTCCTTGAACTGAGACACCTTGGTTAAACACTCCGGCAGATCGCTAGGCACTAGGCTGTCTAGGCCGAGATGACCACACTGTTCAACATTTTGTGTTCTGGTGGTTGGGAAAACAACGACAAACTGGAACGAGAGTTGCATGAAAGCAAACCTCTGCATGTACAGATTATCCGATAGGAAGAGTCCCAAGCCTTTTGCAGCAAACAGTGTAGACACATACCATCAGAAGACCTTTGTATGACATTGTGCCATGAGTCTGACCTCATGCCACTGCTTTCAAAGGCTGTCATGGTATACAGCAAGATGCAATGGAGGCTGGGATGGAAATCTATCCTCTTCTGCGGGGAGTACTGCTTTTGTCTCATATAGCAATGATATCCAGAGATTGGTCTGGAGAGCACATGGGCAACACCACAGACAGGTCTTCACTAGGAAACATCACACCGCTCCTACTCTAGGGATAATCATTATATTTCTGTGCCTGGCAATCATACTTTACACTGAATAAATTGAGAGGTTCTGAATAATTTGTTTCCATGTTATCATTTGCATATCATTAACATCTATTGATCTTGTGATTTCCATCTTTCCAAGACTTTTCTTTCTTGGTGTTGCAGTTTCAGTGTCGAGGAATGTATATACAAACATGAATAAATAAATATAAAGAGGTACTGCATATTTGTAATAGGTCTGCAGGGTTTCTGTAAATGTTCAAGAGCCTTGTTATTTCCTAAAAGGCATATCTTTAGTTGGACATTAAGCAAAAATCCCTTAGGTTTAGGCTGCGGTCACACTAATGTTCGGTGGCCTTTCGGGGACTCCGTCTCCCATTCTGCTTAAAATATGCAGAGAAAAGCCTGAGTGTTGGGCGATTCAGTTATGTATGTTAAGCATTCACCCCCAGCTTTTGCATAGTGTGTGGCAGCAGTACATAACATTTAATGTGTGGATATTACTGTGTGATAAAAATATGTTCCTTACTCTCCGATCTTCTGCAGCTCACCTCCCCGCCCTGTATATAGTGTAAGACAACCTTTGAAGAGAGACGCATACCTGAAATTAGAAAGTCAAAGATCACGCCAGACATGTAAATTACTATACCTCTGCTGCCATGTGCTACAAAACAAACTTTACACTGTATATTACTCAACACACACAGCTAAATGTAACCGATTACATTACACTATATAAATGTAAGGTTAATAAGCATGGGGAATATTTACTGTTCAAAATGTGCTAGAATTCTGGTGCAATCTGGCATACATGCTGTATAAGACATTAGTTAACTTTCTGACATTTTCTGCTCCTTGTCAGACAAGCAGGTGGAGCTTATCAGAAAACGGTTGGGGTAAGCAGGAAAGTGGAATGGCTTAACCCCCTAACAGTCACATTAAAACTGCAAAAACCCTCCTAAAAATTTCACTTTTTTATTGTAGATTTTGAATTTATGACTGGCACCTTATGTACATTTTAACCCTTTAACAATCTATCATATTTTAGCCTTAAACCAGTAACATTTTATTCCTCTCTGAATTCCAGCTTTCTACATTTCATGTCAATATAGTTTTACAAGACCTTGTATTTTGTAGACAAGACCTTTTGGTCAGTTCCCCGCCCCCCCCCCCCCACACTTTTTTTTTGGAGGTGAGCGTTCAGAAAACATCACTTCAGACATCTGAATTTTAAGGTTCATGGCGTTTATCATGAGGAATAAACAACGTATTTTATTTTAGGGGTTGTTACGAATGTGGTGATACCAATTGTGTGGGTGTTTTTTCCTCCCTTGTTAAAGAAAAAAAAAAACAAACTCTATTTTTACTTTTTTCTTCTGTCAAAATGCTTAGGTGCTGTGGTCATTAACCACAGTTTATAAGGGGTTAAACAGCAAGTATGCTTTCTGATTGATAATGCTAGTTTACAGTGCTGGCCAAAAGTATTGGCACCCCTGCAATTCTGTCAGATAATACTCAATTTCTTCCAGAAAATGATTGCAATCACAAATGCTTTGGTAATAATATCTTCATTTAATTTGTCGTCAATGGAAAAACACAAAAGAGAATGAAAAAAAAAGTCAAATCTTTGATCATTTTACACAAAACTCCAAAAATGGGCCGGACAAAAGTATTGGCACCCTCAGCCTAATACTTGGTAGCACAACCTTTAGACAAAATAACTGCGAACAACCGCTTCCGGTAACCATCAATGAGTTTCTTACAATGCTCTGCTGGGATTTTAGATTAAGAGCATGGCTCCAGAGTTAGAGCCATTTAAAGTGACCGCTACCTCTGTAGTCTCCCTGAACACATCCTGCTTAGGGTAAACTGCAATGCACTTTGCTCAAACACTGAGCAGGATACATTCAAAGGGTTAAAAGGCAACACCATGAACCTGGCATTGGACACATTGATAAATCTGGTGCAGTTTTAAGGGGTTATCTGGTTTTAGTATTGACGCCCTTTCTAGCTGTCCCATTGAAGTCTATGGGACAGAGCTGCAGCATGTACACTCACCACTACAGTTTGAACGGCAAGTGAGCAGCGCAGCTCACGGTATGTAAACATTACCAAGAGCAGCACTGTCTCGGTATAAGTGATCTGTGGGGGGGGGTCCCAAGTTTCGGACGCCTGAAAATTAATATTGATGGCCTATACTAAGGACAGGCCATCAATACTAGAAACTGGAAAACTCCTTTAAGACAGTCTAATCTTAATTTGCACTTTTAGACAGTTATTGTTATAGACATCTTATGGAAACAAACATGAAGTCTATAAATTTGTCATTCCCAGACTGGCCACGATAAATCATCCTATTCCCCCCACCATTCATCTTGACAGCGGGCCAGCACAGCAGTTAACTAAAGGGGTTGGCCAAGAATTTTTTTTTAATTCCAAATCAGCTGTTCAGGACAACTTCCGTCGCCAGTACTATACACTGCACAGAGTCAAAAGCAGTTAGCTTCAGACCCTGTATAGTAGTCAGGTGCTGGTACTGCAGATCAGCTACAACTGAACTCGATGGAAGCTGAGCTGCAGTACCAGCACCTGGCCACTATATGGGGCACAGAGCAAACGGATTCAGGATCTGTGCAGTGTTTAGTACAGGTGGTCAAAGTGGCTCCAAACAGTTGATCCATGAGCTCACTGATCAGATATTTGTGACCTATCCTACATATAAGCCATACATTTATATTCTTGGGCAACCCCTTTAATTTGTAACCTTTTAGACATCACAATAACAAACACCAAGTCTTTTCCTGATGGTCAGTGGCACCCTACTTACTATAATTGTATAGATTATGCACACAATCTCATCTGAGTGGTACAGGTAGTTTTCCTGACAAAGAGTAAGTAGAGAAAAAAAAAAGAAAAAAAAAGGCCAAGTACTTGGTTACCCTTTTGTAAGTCTGATGATGTCTCCAGGCTGAATCAAATTCCCCACATCATCCCACACAGAGATATTGATGCTGCCAGTCTTGTCTGCCACTTTACATGTTCTGACTTCATGTCCATCCTTTGTCTTGGTCACTCTACCTGCAAGGCCAGGAGGATAACGTTGTACGAGAGATTATATACACACACAAGCTTTAGAATCGTACGTCAAAGAATACAAGTATTTTGTACAATAGAAAAGTCAGAAGAGCTGACATGTCATCTGGGTCTTCCCTCTTTAAATGGTCTGCTTTCTTGACTGTGCCTTACCTGTTTCGAGGACAATGAAAATAACATTCAGGTTTTTAAGTCCAGGCTTCACATCCTTCACAAAGGTTTCAGTGGTCATTGTGGCCTTCCTCCCCAGCCAATACTGTTCTAATCCCTATGAAGTAAGAAGACCATACTACATCATATTTCTATGTAAATGAAATTGACTATTCAACTAAAAACTCTCAATTGAATGTATTGTGACCAAAGACATTAAAATGATGTTACAATTCAGTTTTTTTTCCCCCATGTTCCAAATGTGGGAAAAATATATATTTATTTTAAAATGTTAAAATTTAAAATCCTGGAATACCCCAAGTTGTTTTTACTATATGGATTTAAAGAGGACTTTTCACCACCTCCAACAAGTCCAGTACTTTTAATAGCTGCTGTTCTGCTGATTCAGGCACAATTGGAATTTTTTTCTCTAGCCCCCACCATTCCCAAGCAATCAATGCTGTTAGTTTTGGTGCACGATATGCTCTGTAGTACTGTCAGGAGGGCGGTGTCAGGCAGCAGCAGGCAAGGGATGTGATTCTGTGCTCACACTGTCCACCTCTGAATCACCCCCCACTCCACCGCCTGACAGTGCAGAGCCTAAGTAGCACATCAGGCATCAAAACTAACTGCACTTGTTCGGAAACGGTGGGGGCTAGAGAAAAAAAAAATTACAACTGTGTTGGAATCAGTGGAGCTGAGCCTATTAACAGATACTAAGAACTAGAATTGGTGGTGAAAGGTCCTCTTTGAGAGAAATTACTTAAATATTTTTCTTTAGGAGGCAATAATACAAGTTTTTTTTTGTAATTCTGGTGGAACACGAGGCAAATATATTTTACATTTTATATTTTGATTCAAGTACTATGGCCATGTTATGTGAAATCTGAATGGCAACAATGTCTGAATTATCTATAGGCTGAGACAACATGCTTCAGAAAAGCTGCATTTTTTTGTTAGATTTAATTTTTTTTTTTTTTTTTTGCCAAAATCAGGAATTGATTCAGAATAATTGTGTGTGTATGTATATATTACACACACAGCTCAAAAAAATATAGGGAACTCTAAAATACCACATCCTAGATATCAGTGAATATTCCAGATGCAAATCTTTATTCATTACACAGCGTAATGCATTCAGAACAATAAAACATAAAAATGATCAATGTAAATTAATATCCCATGGAGGTCTGAATTTGGAATGATAAAATAAAATTAAAGTGGAAAATCAAATTACAGGCAGATCCAACTTCGGTGGAGTGCAGGCCAGTCCATAGCATCAATGTCTTCATCATGCAGGAACTGCTGACACACACTTCAGCCACATGAGGTCTAGCATTGTCATGCATCAGAGGGAACCCAGGGCCCACTGCACCTGCATATGGTCTCACAATGGGTCTGTGGATCTCATCCCGATACCTAATGGCAGTCAGGGTATCTCTGGTTAGCACAGGGGTCAGCAACCTTCAGCACTCCAGCTGCTGTGAAACTACAACTCCCAACATGCTCCATTCAATTCCATGCGAGTTCCAACAACAGCAGAGCAAGTATGCATATTGGGAGTTGTAGTTTTACAACAGCTGGAGTGCCTAAGTTGCCTACCCCTGGGCTAGCCCTCCAAAGAAATGCCTTCCAACACCATTACTGACCCACTGCCAAACCGGCCATGCAGGCAGCAGAACTCCAGGGCGTCTCCAGACTCTGTCACATGCGTTCATTGTGAACCTGCTTTCAACCGTGAAGAGCACAGGGCACCAATGTCGAATCTGGCAATCTTGGTGTTCTCTGGCAAATGCCAATATCCCTGCACGGTGTTGGGCTGTAAGCACAACATCCACTTGTGGACATCGGGCCCTCAAACCACCCTCATGGAGTCTGTTTCTGATTCAAAACTCTACACACCTTCACTGGTGCTCTCCTCAAGGCGAGAGATTCCCGCCCCTAAGCCACTCATTGCCTCCCACAAAGCCAGCCAGTTCACTTTGCTTTGCACTGATGAGGGACAAAAATCCCGAGATGGCACTGTATGCAGATAAGTGAAATTGGCTTGGCTGAAATCCCATTTGCTGTCTCAAGACTCAGTGAGTCAAAAGCAAATTGAGGATCTGTTACATCCAACAGAGGACGCATGAGCTTCCCAGCTCCTTTTCCCATAATGCCTTGTGATATGTAGATGCTTAGTAGAGGGCAAAAGGCAATTCAAAACTCTACACACCTTCACTGGTGCTCTCCTCAAGGTGAGAGATTCCCGTCCCTCTAACAGTCTGAGCAGACACATGGATGTTAGTGGCCTGCCGGAGGTCATTTTGCAGGGCTCTGGCACTGCTCCTCCTACAGCCCCCTCCACCTCTCCTGGTGTACTGGTCTGTCTCCTGTTATCTGCTCCATGCTCTGGACACTGTGCTAACACAGCTAGCCTTCTTGCCACAGCTCGCATTGCTGTGCCATCCTGCATGAGCTGCACTACCTGAGCAACTTCTGTGGGTTGTAGACACCGCCTCATGCTACCTCTAGGAGTAAGAGTTATGACAAAATGCAAAAGTGACCAAGACAAGAGCCAAAAAGGATGAGAACAGAAAAATGGTCTGTGGTCACAACCTGCAGAGCCCTCCTTTATACGGCTGATCTTGCTAACTGGCTATTATTTCTACCTGTTGTCTATTCCATTTACACAACAGCAGGAGAAATTGATTCAGTCAGTGTTGCTTCATAACTGGACAGGAGGAGAAGTGTCATTGACTTGAAGTTACATTGTGTTTAAGTGTTCCCTTTATTTTTTTGAGAAGTGTATATTTTATACTTCCAATTCCTTTTAAAAGCCACTCCTGGTTTTGGTTGGGAAAAAAAAAAAAAACTGTAGCAAAAAAAATCTGAAAAAAACAAACAAAAAACCACAGCTTTTCTGCAATGTGTGGCCTTTGTCTAAAGGCTATTGCTTGAGTTATTTAGACATTAAATGACACCATTACTTCAGCACATGACACTATTATATATCACTATTTGGATACTTGATGATATTATTAGTATGGTACTCATTTGGCCACTACTGATATGTTGTAAGTTTATTGTGGGCCTTAGTGTGAGAGTACTGTGGGCACTTTTTGATAGCAATAACCTAATACAAGGGTCAGCAAACTTTGGTACTCCAGCTGCTGTGAAACTACAATTCCCGGCGTGCTCCATTCACTTTCATGGGAATTCCAAGAACAAGTGTTGCAGGTTACTGACTGTTAAAACTATCATTTGGGCACTGTGTGATAATTTTCAGGTCTTGCATGGGTGATAGCTCCACTGCCCCTGTAAAGCAGGATTGTTTGTATATGTTAATGGGATTGTGCATTTGGGGTATCACAGACAGCAACCCGAGGCAAAATAATTTGCAAATGACCACATACCATATATAGATATAGCAATTCTGTTCAGTAGTGTGTCTAAAATTAACGATAACTATTGAAGGGGAGTATATCCAATATTCACATGTAAAAACTATCCTGATACAAAAACTATCCTGATACATTTGTTGTCAAGTCATAATATATTATTTTGGTAAATAGATTTTTGTCTATGGAAAACAGGAATTGAAGATGCTGAGGTGTAGGATACCAGCGGTCATTTACTTCTGTTCCAGCATGCCCTGTATCCTGGCCTCCAATTACAGCTATCAATACCAGTGAGCTCAGGCTGCAGCCAGTGAATGGATGCAAGTCTGTACTGAGACTTACAGGGAGCAGTAGGGATCAGTAAGAAGTGTATTACTCCTTGTATTATTTTATAACATTCTCAGCAGTTTTATAAAGAAACCCAACATGTCTGATCACATCTGCAGTTTATCTACGAACAATCACTTATATAAGTCCCTACTATTCAGTCAACAGAAAAGGTGAATCTTGTCCATTCTGACCATCTTCACGCAATTCCTCGTCACTTCAATAACTCAGGTCTATGTACATGACAGTACCAGCAGATTCCTGACTATGGAGAAGTGCTGTACGGTATGTCTACACAGAGCAGCATACAGCTCATGTCCCGCCAGACAGTCCTGCTCCACAATTCACACACACCACATACACTACCTTAGGTGGATAGCTCCGCTGTCTCTGTCACGACAGCTTTCTCCGGTCCTGATATATCACATCCCTCACCGCCCGACCCCGCTTTCTTTTTGCTGCACTTGCAGGAAGTCACTGATTTTCCTCGGCCAATCAGATTCCGAAGACCAGAGTAAGCAGCCAATAGTAACTTCGCCTCACAGAGAGTGACCAATAGGAGCGTTCTGGCCGCGCAAGGCTGAAGACTTTCATAACGTCATTTTTGGGGCGGGGGTGATTGCTGGGAGGCGGGGCTCCTGTCAGACTCGCTGCGGTGTAGTGTAGGGAGATCACTGCGGGGTAATATCTCAAGTCAAGTGGCATTTTCAAGTCATTCTCACTGTTAGCTTAGTGTAAGGTTGCATTGCGTCTTAGTAATGCTATGATGCATGGAATTGGCTTCTGTTAACTTCCTGCATCTAGGTAGCTGAGATATAGCAGATACTGCACTATTGCAAATTTAAAGGGATTTTCCACAAATTGGACCAACCTGTGTGGAGGTGGAGAGAAGCATAGAATAAAAAAAAGCATACTCACTGAGGTCTGTTGGTGCCTGGATGCTGGAAGGCCTTTGACCCTGGTGACTACTGGACCAATCAGTGGTCTCAGCGGTTGCTAGAGAGTGACTGGTGACATCACTCACATACATCACTGTCTCAGTAGTCACATGGGGCACAGGATTTCTGGCATGCAGGTATCGGCATGAGACTGAACAGAGCGCTAGAGACAGATGAGTATGCTTTTTTTTTTTTTTAGAGGTTGGTTCCTTTAACTGCAAATAAAATTTTAAAATAAAGAAAATTTGCAAGCCTTCTTGAATTGAGGAGTTGCCATTATAGAAAGTGGAAATGTCCCTTTTAGCCTTAGATGCAACTGTACCAATGACTCAAACTATTGTTCTGTAAGTAGAATCATAAGTAATCGCTTTATAGAAAAACAATATCCTAGAAAATTGATCAAGTCAGCTTATGAACGAGCAAAAACCCAGTCCCAAGCTGAATGTCTAGCCTCCAGACAATCCAAACAAGTAGACGGAACATGGAGGTATAAATCTCTGACTACATATAATCAGTCACATAGGGCGGATAAGAAGATTTTAAACGAACATTGGCCCATCCTCCTTACCTATCTTCAAGAATGTATTCCCCCGAATCCAAGTTCAGATGGGCATGCACAGTAAAAAGCAAACAAACAGGCTTAGACCATTTAAAACTAAACATTAAAACATACCTATGGTCCAAAAAGTGGTCTTCAGATGTGAAGTTGCACGCTGCATATGTCATTACTCTATATCTCATGGCACAACAAGCTTCGAAATTACCAATACAGGAGAGACATTACAGACCGATTCAACTGTGGATCAGACCAGTTGCGTAACTAAAGTCTTGTGGGCACTGGTGAAATCTTCTGTCCGGGGCCCCATAACCCCTCACTACAGCAAATTCTTGATAATGACGCTTACGGGTGCTGCAGCAGTATCTCAGGTACTTGAAAGGGATACAGCTTTAGTACCAGCAGTGTAACATGAAGCTACTGGGCCCCAGTGCAAAATTTGTAATTGGGATCCATTCCTACATAGTGCCATTTAGAATAGTGGTATATTTTATATGGCAGAGGGATCTTTAGGGCCCCCCAAGGTTCAGGGCCAGCATAGCATCCCCTATAGCTATGACCCTGGAAATAGACGGAAGAAGTTTAATCAACCTTAGTGTGGTTAGGGTAATCTGTGGGTCTCCTTGGCTTATGGTCCAGATGGAAGTTGCAACCTCAATACTGATGACAGTGCTTATGGGCCCCCTAAGGCTCCTGGGCCGGGTGCAACTGCACCCTCTGCACCCCCTCAAGTTATGCCCCTGGGTCAGACTATATTGTATATCTATGGGAATGTGAGTGTGGCTTCCAGTACATTGTGAGGACAACCCTCCCTTTCCTTATACAGATAAATAGGTACACATCAAATGTATCCAAAGGCTACACTAAACATAATGTCTCTAGGCATGAGTTATCAGCACATATAGTAGTTGCTACTTTAAGGATTTTATAGATATGCCTATTGAACTTATACCGGAAGCTACCTTTAATATATTAGAAAGTCTGAAACAACATGAATTGTATTGAAATTTTAAACTTAAAGGGGTTGTCCAGGATAAAATGGAATTCCTACACTAATCTAAACACCCTCCCCTGCCTACTTTCTAAATTACATAATTTAGCAAAAATTTATATTTACCCACATTTTCTGGTTATCCGGTGACGTTCCGTTTCCCTGTTTCTGGAAATGGAACATCACCAATACTCCCCCCCTCTTCACCCCATCATACTTACGTGTTTTCCTTACAGACTTCCTTCTGCGGGATGGCTCCTCCTCTTCTGTGACGTCTGCCGAGTCAAAGAAGAGGAGGAGCTGTCCTGCAGAAGGAAGTCTGGAAGGAAGACAGGTAAGTATGATGGGGTGGGGGGGTGCTGAGTTAGTTGGGAAGGGCTAGTGGTGGGCGGGATAGCTAGGGAGACAGGGAGGGGTGTGAGATAGGGAGGGTGAGGTAGTGAGAGGGAGGTAGTGCGAGTCAGCCTACCACTACCATGATGCATTGCATTAGCTAAGACAGCTGGAAGCTACACCATGTAAACAAATGCAGACGATGCCAGGGGCTCCCAGAGAAACCCAGAAATCACTCAAGTGCAGTTATTAACCCATTAATAGCACTAACAGATCTTTGTTTTTAAAAAAAAATTGGGGGGGCGGAGCCTAGCCACGATACGAGATGGTCGCCTAACCTCAGAGCTCCCAGCCTGAGTCTCACCAAGCGACGATTACAGCGACAAGCCCGTGGAGTGAACTGCTCCAAATTATACCGGAACAAGAGCTTACCTTCTGGAGATGCCCAGGAAGCGCAAATCGGCGGTGAAGCCGCAAAAACTCCTGGATTTCTTCTTCCCTCACGTAGGGGGAGAGGAGCAAGATGGCGGCGACACGCGCGCAGCTACAGCATCTAGGGCCTCGACTCCTCCGCGGGACCCTCCGGCAGAGACGCTCACACTCTCCGCGCAGCGGAGAGCGCTGTCGGCCCCATCCCTGCATCAGCTGATTGACCGCACGGACGCAGGACCGCTTGAATCTCCCTCCCGGCAGGCCGGGGCGGGCGAGCAACTCGGGCCTACTCAAAATGGCGCTACGGGGCCTAGTGCTGCATCCAGCCTGGGGACGCAGCAATCTCCTACTGCGAGCCCAGCAAAGCAGAAACCAAGGCTCCAGAGCGCTGCTCAGCAAGAAGAGGAGGTAAGCGACACCATACAGCAAACACCTCCATCTGATTTCTTGGCAGATGTACCGGCAACAGAAAATCTGTTAACTGAGGCCTCTATGAAGAATATGCTTATGGCCTTTTGTAAGTCATTGAGGACAGACATGTCCCTTATGGTGAAACCGCTAGATAGAGATCTTCAAGAGTTAAAATGCCGTACGGTACATGTCGAATCTAAAATGGTGGAGTTTGCTGCATCGCATAATGCGCTTATAGATGCACACAGCGACGTGGAAAGGGATGTGTCCTTCCTTAAAGCTAAGATAGCCGATTTAGAGGACCGTTCCAGAAGAAATAATTTAAAATTTAGAGGGATCCCAGAATCCATACCTCCAAAAGATTTAACCGATTACCTCCAAGATATGATAAGATCGCTACTACCGAACCTCACGAAAATGGACTTAACGATTGACAGAGATCATAGAGTTCCGAAACCATCACATTTAGCTGAAACGATACCCAGGGATGTTCTGGCAAAGATCCATTTTTACCGCACAAAAGAGCTGGTTCTGCTGACTTCAAGGAAGATAGACCGCCTGCCTGAACCATATCACCTGATTTCCATTTATTCGGATCTCTCAGCCACGACACTACAAATCAGGAGGCAATTTATCCCTTTTACTACAGCATTACGCCAACATCGCATTCTTTATAAATGGGGATTCCCGGTCCGTGTGATCGTCTCCCGCAATAACCTAGTACATGTCATCAAGACTCTGGAGGAAGGGAAAAAATTGCTACATGCCTGGAATATTCCGATGGTTGATCCTCCAATCAAAAACCCACCTGGTCCAATATCAGATGGCTGGTGCCAGGCGAAAACCCAAAGACGTCCACCTAGAGGGCTACAAAGCTAGAGACTCACTAATCCTGGATTCTATATGTTCGCTGCTGTTGAACTTATCCCCCCAAGATTACGACAGCTGCTGGTCCGCTGTACTATGTTTGTCTTTCTTCTCTTTTTTTTCTTCTTGATACAGCTCAGATGGATAGTCCATCGGCTCTGTTATTTCTACGGTTTGTCTCCTTTCTGGTTTTGGCACATAGGGCGAAATGAATACAAATGGTGGAAACAACTCCGCCTCCTGCAACCAGGGACATCCTTTGGTATGGGCAAGTGTGGTAAGACTCTTAATGCATTCCTAATTGTGTATTATGGTGCTTAAAGTTATGTCTATGAATGTCAGAGGATTGAACTCTCCTCAAAAGAGGGCCAATTTATGGCGCGAGGTACGAGATCAAGGCTGTGACATTCTTGCAATACAAGAGACCCACCTCTTGAAGGCGGATGCCTATCGCATTCAACACCCAGCATATCCAAATGTATTCCATGCTCACTATTCTTCAAAACGTAGAGGAACATTGATTGGAATTAGGGATTCGGTAGCGTTTCAATTAGTGTCACAATATGCAGACCCGGGAGGGCGATTTATAATATTGATTTGTATGCTTAATAGTGTTACATACACGCTGGTATCAGCCTATGCCCCCAATAGGAAACAGGTGGCATTCTTGGGGAGACTGGTAAGGGCGGTGGAAAAGAGGAAGCAGGGATGTTTAATATTGATGGGGGACTTTAATATGGCTCCGGACCCGGTGGTGGACACCACTTCAGGTGGATCGACACGCCACCCTTCTCTTTCGCAAGCGCTATGGAGCCATGAACTATTTGACGCCTGGCGTATCCTCCATAATACTGAGAGAGATTATACTTATTTCTCTCCTGCACATAATAGCTACTCACGGATAGATTTATTTCTACTCGAACAATCCAGCCTCTCCCTGATTCAGCAATCTGATATCTCAGTAATCACGTGGTCAGATCATGCAGCCATAACCTTGACCTTAGCAGAAAAATATGAATGTCCAAGAGCATTCGTGTGGCGATGCAACGAATTTTTAATGTCACAACCGAAATTAAAAAGCAACTTTAGAGACTGATCTGAGGGAATTTTTTCTGGTAAATACCCCATCTGCCCCTAGCCCTGATATACTGTGGAATTCTCACAAGGCCTTTATTAGAGGAACGTTCATTCGCTTGGGGCATATAGAAAAGAAAAATAGATTAGCAGAAATAGATAGATTACTTCACCAAATAAAAACTATTGACGACAGCAATAAAAAATCCCCTTCTCCATCAAATGCAGCAAAACTGATGACATTACGCCACCAACTGACAGCGTGCTTATTGCATAAATATGAGAAAAATCTAAAACGTACCAAAGCTACATATTACTCTCAATCCAATAAAGCAGGTAAACTCCTAGCCTCCAAACTTAAACAAAAACAGGCGAAGTCTAGAATTCAATTCCTTCACAGCAAGGATGGTACATATAAAATATATGACCCAAGGGGCATAGCTAACGCCTTTAGGTCATTTTACGAAGGTCTTTACAATATAGCGGAAGACACAGCGGTAGCTCCCCCAACGAGCCGCGACATTGAGCGTTTCCTTACGGCTGCCCAGTTGCCCAGGCTCACTGAGTCACAACTGGACTCTTTGAATACACCTATCACCTCAGAGGAGTTGTTGTTAGTTATTAAATCGCTGCCATCTCATAAATCGCCTGGCCCTGATGGCCTCACTAATGAATACTACAAACGATTTTTTCAAATCCTGAGGGACCCATTGCTGTCCTTCCTAGCGGCCACGATTGATTCTGGCACCATCCCGAAAGAAAATCAAGAGGCCTTAGTAGTTACGCTGCCAAAACCGGGAAAGCCGGCCACTAACCCTCAAAACTTTCGACCTATATCTTTACTAAACTCAGACCTGAAAATTTATGCCAAGTTAATAGCAAACAGGCTGGCAACCTGTCTCCCGAGCTTGATCAACAATGACCAGGTGGGATTTGTTAAGGGGAGGCAATCTTACGATAATACCAGACGGATTTTGAACCTTCTACATCACATTGATTGTAAGAAGATGGAGGCGGTGATCCTTGCACTGGACGCTGGGAAGGCGTTTGATCGTATTTGCTGGTCGTATGCCTTCTCGGTGCTCAGAAATATGGGGTTCTCTGGAGCTATTTTGAGAGCGATAGAGGCATTGTACTCTGCACCATCTGCGAGAGTGTTTACCAATGGAGTAGTATCGGACCCTTTTGTGATAACAAATGGGACCAGACAGGGATGCCCCGTCGCCCCTGATATTTGTTCTCTCCATGGAACCATTGGCTCAGGCACTCAGACTAGATACGGAAATAGGGGGCATTGATATAAGAAATAGAACTCACCTCATATCGCTCTACGCTGATGATATTATTCTTACCCTGTCTAAACCACAAACATCTATTCCTCGCCTAATGGCCACCATTACTGAGTTTGGGCAATTATCGTTTTACAAATTGAATATGGCTAAATCACAAGCGCTACCTTTGAATGTCCCTCCTTCTTCACTTCACCACATGAAGTCGAATTATGACTTCGATTGGAGGAAAGACAATGTCCAGTACCTGGGGACGCAGATGACACCATCCCTAGGGACCCTTTACAGAAGTAATTATACACCAATGTTACAATTACTGCAAGAGGAAACGGAGCGAATGTCCAAAACAGATACCTTTTGGATCGGCCGAGTAGCGGCCTTCAAAATGTTACTGCTACCTAGACTTTTGTATTTGTTTCGCACACTCCCAATATCCATTCCTGTTTCCTTCTTTGAAACAGTACAAAGGGTGATCTCAAAGTATATATGGAATGGGAAAAGACCCAGAATCAACAAAAGCTTCCTATTTAAACAAAAGGAGGCTGGAGGGCTGGGAGTTCCGATGATAAGAAACTATTACATAGCCTCGCTGGTCACGCAGTGCACTAGGTGGAAATCAATGGATACCTCGGTACCATGGTTACACATAGAGCAGGCATTTATAGCTCCTTTACAACTGGAAGATGCGCTGTGGATACCCTTTTGGAACATCTCAGCTCCTGGATCCTTCTCCCCGGTCATGATAGCCTCATTGGCGGCGTGGCAGCTGATGCACAGGAAAGCCAACCCGATGACATTTTCATATTTCTGAAATGCCTTTGTCCCTACTAGCATGGGTAACTGACGATTTGGGAACCCTGGACTGGGAATCGAGGGGGATAGCACATATTTCTCAATTATATTCCGATACTAAACAACCTATATTGTTTGCTGACCTTAGACAGACATACGGAATCCCTAACGGAGACTTCCTTAAATATTTTCGAATATGGCACTTTGTGTCTAAGCATCCTGTGTCGCTTTTGCCCCACAGTGGTGCACTATTCACCTGGCTGTCGACCAAAGTGAGAGGGTTGAGATTTCTATATGACAAAATGGACGATCTATCGACCTTTACTAGATCTACCCCATTTCGTTGCTGGGAGAGAGATTTAGACACAGCAATTACCCTAGAGGAGTGGCAACAGGCAATTAAATTGATCCATCTATCCTTAAAGTGTAGCACACACTTAGAGACGGCCATGAAAATAGTATTACGATGGTACAGGACCCCAACTATGTTACAGTTAGCATATCCCTCCGAGTCAGGGAATTGCTGGAGGGGATGTGGAGGTAGAGGAACCCTTCTCTATATTTTGGGGAATTGTCCCATAATTCAGGGATACTGGGAAAGGGTTTTTGAGTTGCTCTCGGAGCTATTCGGCTCCCGAATCCTATACACCGCTAAAGTGGCTATTCTGTTAGTCGGAATTCCTAGTGCTCTGAGGACATACAAAAAAACTTATCTGCAAAATTTTGACTATAGCCAAATTGATGTTGGTGCAGAGATGGAGGACAGTAACCCCACCACCCATGTCGGATCTCTTAATGGCCATAAATAACACACACACATATGAAAGAATAATTGCATTGGGAAATGACTCCTTCCATAGCTTTGAGAAAATCTGGGAGGCATGGAATTATTCTCGATTCACTTTGAGAGGAAACCAGGTGGATACAGGAAATTCGGGGGGGGGGGGGGGAGGTAGTGACTGAGTGGATGGGAGTCAAACTTGCCAATCGAGGAGCAAATGGAGCAGTGGGAGAGTAGAAATTTGGATTGTAAAATATGAGTGTCAGTGCACACACACAAACAAAGCCCTACAACCAAGGGAAGGTCGGATATGAAGAACATATCCTAGATACGATTCATAATAGCCTGTTGACTGTGCCTGAAAGTTAATGTTATAGTTCTGATTTACTATGTTAGTGTTTGCATACCTGTCTTATTGATGTATGACCTATGTGATACTGCATACCAATGTACATTGCACTGTAAGTTAACACCGTTCTGCACGTTTATTCTTTGAAAATTCGAATAAAAATTATTGAAACTAAAAAAAAAATTTTTGCCCAGAAAAACCCTTTAACTCCCTATCTCCATTGTGACTAAATGTAGCTACTGAGACAGTTTTATAAAACATTATATTATATGTATTATTATATTATATACTGTATTCCCCTTTATCTATCTATCTATATACAAATCTAATATATATATATATATATATATATATATATATATATATATATAAAAGAACAGAATGGCAGTACTCCAAAGTTTCGAAAAAATAGTGGGTTTATTTCAGAGCGACTTTTCGGTTCACTAGAACCTTTCTTTTTATATATACACACGTGGACAAAATTGTTGGTACCCCTCATTTAATGAAAGAAAAACCCACAATGGTCACAGAAATAACTTGAATCTGACAAAAGTAATAATATATAACTATTCTATGAAAATGAACAAATGAAAGTCAGACATTGCTTTTCAACCATGCTTCAGCAGAATTTTTTAAAAAAAGAAAACTCATGAAACAGGCCTGGACAGAAATGATGGTTCCCTTAGCTTAATATTTTGTTGCTCAACCTTTTGAGGCAATCACTGCAATCAAATGATTCCTGTAACTGTCAATGAGACTTCTGCACCTCTCAACAGGTATTTTGGCCCACTCCTCATGAGCAAACTGCTCCAGTTGTCTCGGGTTTGAAGGGTGCCTTTTCCAGACAGCATGTTTCAGCTCCTTCCAAAGATGCTCAATAGGATTTAGGTCAGGGCTCATGGAAGGCCACTTCAGAATAGTCCAATGTTTTCCTCTTGGCCATTCTTGGGTGTTTTTAGCTGTGTTAGACCCATGACCTGCAACTGAGACCAAGCTTTCTGACACTGGGCAGCACATTTCTCTCTAGAATCCCTTGATAGTCTTGAAATTTCATTGTACCCTGCACAGATATTAAACACCCTGTGCCAGATGCAGCAAAGGAGCTCCAGAACATAACAGAGCTTCCTCCATGTTTCACAGTAGGGACAGTGTTCTTTTCAAGATATGCTTTATTTTTCCATCTGTGAACATAGAGCTGATGTGCATTGCCAAAAATTTCGATTTTTGTCTCATTTGTCCATAGGACATTCTCCCAGAAGCTTTGTGGCTTGTCAACATGTACAGTACAGACCAAAAGTTTGAACACACCTTCTCATTCCAAGAGTTTTCTGTATTTTCATGACTATAAAAATTGTAGATTCACACTGAAGGCATCAAAACTATGAATTAACACATGTGGAATTATATACTTAACCAAAAAGTGTGAAACAACTGAAAATATGTCTTATATTCTAGGTTCTTCAAAGTAGCCACCTTTTGCTTTGATTACTGCTTTGCACACTCTTGGCATTCTCTTGATGAGCTTCAAGAGGTAGTCACCTGAAATGGTCTTCCAACAGTCTTGAAGGAGTTCCCAGAGATGCTTAGCACTTGTTGGCCCCTTTGCCTTCACTCTGCAGTCCAGCTCACCCCAAACCATCTCGATTGGGTTCAGGTCTGGTGACTGTGGAGGCCAGGTCATCTGGCATAGCACCCCATCACTCTCCTTCTTGGTCAAATAGCCCTTACACAGTCTGGAGGTGTTTTTGGGGTCATTGTCCTGTTGAAAAATAAATGATGGTCCAACTAAACGCAAACCGGATGGAATAGCATGCCGCTGCAAGATGCTGTGGTAACCATGCTGGTTCAGTATTCCTTCAATTTTGAATAAATCCCCAACAGTGTCACCAGCAAAGCACCCCCACACCATCACACCTCCTCCTCCATGCTTCACGGTGGGAACCAGGCATGTAGAGTCCATTCGTTCACCTTTTCTGTGTCACACAAAGACACGGTGGTTGGAACCAAAGATCTCAAATTTGGACTCATCAGACCAAAGCACAGATTTCCACAGGTCTAATGTCCATTCCTTGTGTTCTTTAGCCCAAACAAGTCTCTTCTGCTTGTTGCCTGTCCTTAGCAGTGGTTTCCTAGCAGCTATTTTACCATGAAGGCCTGCTGCACACAGTCTCCTCTTAACAGTTGTTGTAGAGATGTGTCTGCTGCTAGAACTCTGTGTGGCATTGACCTGGTCTCTAATCTGATCTGCTGTTAACCTGCGATTTCTGAGGCTGGTGACTCGGATGAACTTATCCTCCGCAGCAGAGGTGACTCTTGGTCTTCCTTTCCTGGGGCGGTCCTCATGTGAGCCAGTTTCTTTGTAGCGTTTGATGGTTTTGGCCACTGCACTTGGGGACACTTTCAAAGTTTTCCCAATTTTTTGGACTGACTGACCTTCATTTCTTAAAGTAATGATGGCCACTTGTTTTTCTTTACTTAGCTGCTTTTTTCTTGCCATTAAAGGATTATCAGCTGTGTATCCACCTGACTTCTGAACAACACAACTGATGGTCTCAACCCCATTTATAAGGCAAGAAATCCCATTTATTAAACCTGACAGGGCACACCTGTGAAGTGAAAACCATTTCAGGTGACTACCTCTTGAAGCTCATCAAGAGAATGCCAAGAGTGTGCAAAGCAGTAATCAAATCAAAAGGTGGCTACTTTGAAGAACCTAGAATATAAGACATATTTTCAGTTGTTTCACACTTTTTTGTTAAGTATATAATTCCACATGTGTTAATTCATAGTTTTGATGCCTTCAGTGTGAATCTACAATTTTTACAGTCATGAAAATACAGAAAACTCTTGGAATGAGAAGGTGTGTCCAAACTTTTGGTCTGTACTGTATATATATATATGGCTGAGGTCAGGCTGAATTCCCTTCCAGTGGGGGGGAAAAAACCCAATTCTCAGGCTCAGTGGGGGTCTCAGCAGACAGACCCAAATCAATCAGATATTTATCCTCTATCATTTAGGTGTATAAAGGCAGTAACATTTTGTGACTTACAGGTGACGTCTCTGACTAATCGGTCACATTTCCCTTCTTTTCCCTTTGGACCGCCATGACCACTTCTTCCAGCTGTGACTTGTCTCTGTAAAGTTTGCAGCACAGATATCTTTTGCACCTCACTTTTCCAGGCATCCAACCCACATTGTCCTCACCTGCACACCCATCCTGCTGCTACCGCAAATTATAAAATATATGATATAACCCCCATAATGAAAAATATTCCCAAGTGAATCTTTATATTAATAATGTCCGTGTGTACCCTGTATAAACAGTGCCCCTTATTAATAATGCCCCAGGTGTTAACTAATTAAAAGGTTTTCCAGGTCATTAATAAACTAATCAGTGGGGCTCAAAAACCCAGGACCCCTACTGATCAGCTGTTTGAATGGCACCTGTGTAAGCGCCATGACCGCTTCTCTGTTTACATAGTGTCATGCCATGTAATGTAACTACAGCCTCGTCCTGTACATGTCTACAGTATATGACAAGGCTTGAAATAACATCACAAGGCCACTATAAACAGAGTATAATATAAACAGGCGCCATAGCCCCTGTTTATAGCGCCCCATTTACACACACTATAATGTTCCACAGCAGCCCCTGCACACAGTATTATGCCTCGCAGTGGCCCCTGCACACTGTATTATGCCTCGCAGCGGCTCCTGCACACTGTATTATGCCTCGCAGCGGCTCCTGCACACGGTATTATGCTCCATAGTGGCTCCTGCACACTGTATTATGCCTCGCAGCGGCACCTGCACACGGTATTATGCTCCATAGTGGCCCCTGCACACGGTATTATGCCTCGCAGCGGCCCCTGCACACGGTATTATGCTCCATAGTGGCCCCTGCACACTGTATTATGCCTCGCAGTGGCCCCTGCACACGGTATTATGCTCCAGAGTGGCTGCACACGGTATTATGCCCCGCAGTGGCCACTGCACACGGTATTATGTTCTACAGCAACCCCTGCACATAGTTTCATGCTCCCGAGTGGCCCCTGTACACAGTATTATGCTCCACAGTGGCCCCTGCACACAGTATTATGCTCCACAGTGGCCCCTGCACTGGTATTATGCTCCATAGTGGCCCCTGCACAGGGTATTATGCTCCACACTGGCCCCTGCACAGGGTATTATGCTCCACAGTGGCCCCTGCACAAGGTATTATGCCCCATAGTGGCCCACCCATGAACTATTATACTCTTGGGTCTTTTCAGACCCCAGAGTATAATGATTGGAGACCCAGGGGAGGTGACAAACATAAAGACCAGTGTTACTTACCTATCCTGGACACCGATGCACTCCTTGCAGCTTTCGGCACCTGTTTAATTGCGCGCACACGTTACGTGATCAGGCCGGCGACGCAACCTGATGACGTCACCAGAGGCCCCAAGCCTGCTCGGAGTAACACCGGATCGCAGGAGAGGCAAGTAGGATATGTTTTTATGTTCCCTCACCTCCCCTGGGCCTCCGATTACTCCGGGGTCTGAAAAGACCCCGGAGTATATTAATAGTAGTATTTGAGGCCCGCGGCCTCACTTACCGATGCCCACGGCTGCTCAAAGCGGCCACGAGCAGACGTGGGGTAGGTAAATAAATAGGCCGTTACCTGCTGGGGATACTCCTGTGTCTCAGCGTAAGCAGCATGATGACGTCATTGTATAGCCGCCTGCGCTGAGATGCGACGTCTCGTAAACCAGCCCAGGACAGGCCCCGCTCAGCTTTGTTTGTTTTTTTTAAAGCGGCCTGTCCTGGGCTGGTCTACATTGAACAGTACCTATATATTTACTTAAAGAGGACCTTTCACGTCCTCATGTATATGCTATTTTACATACGCTAGAAAGCAGACAGCGCGCTGATTTCAGCACGCTGTCTGCTTTCCCGTTATGTGGCTCGGGGCTGGAGCTATCGGTGCTGGTAGTCCTGTGCCCCTTCGTCAGAAGGGCGTTTCTGACGGTCTAGCTGCACTGTGAGGAACGCCCTCCCTGACAGTAATCCTCCATAGCGCTGTACTGAGGGGGCGTTCCTCACAGCTCAGCGTCATCACTGGGCTGTAAGAAACGCCCCCTCTGACTGTACAGGCTATGGATGAGTACTGTCAGGGAGGGCGTTCCTTACCGCCCAGTGATGACACTGAGCTGTGTCTGCTTTCTAGCGGTATGTAGAACAGCATATACATGAGGACGTGAAAGGTCCTCTTTAAGTAAATATATAGGTATGTGGGGGGTTGGATGATTTTTTAATGCTGCAATTTAGGTTTGATTTGTCCATCTCAAAACTGTGAAAATTGCTGTGGTGCAAAATTTCCGGAAACCTCTGGCAGTGAACAGGTTAAACCTGAAAGTCTACACTTCTATTGCATTTCAGCTGTTTCATTTCAAATCCAATGTTGTGGCATGCAGAGCCCAAGTCATGAAGATTGTGTCACTGTCCAAATATTCTGGACGTAGCTGTATGTGCACATAATATACATAAATATTGGGCGCTTTAAATAACATTTCTTATTCGTTTTAGTGGATGAAAAGTTGTTTCTAGCTTTTAATATTGAATGCAAAAGGGAAAAAAGTTATCAGATCCAGCCAGGCAACGCTTGCTCAGCAGCTCTCTCTCCTCAAAGGCTTGTACTCAGCCAGCCGCATGAGCGCTCCAACTTGCATAGACAGGCGTAACTATGGCTGCGCAATATTTCAGGCCCAGTTAGGAAGCGAGGAGGGGACCAGCTGATGTGGGAAAAAAATGTCTATCACTCCTTGTGGGCATGATGTAGCACTGAAATAACCATCCAGGCTGCATAACTACAGTAATAACTGAAGTGTCTGCCCACTCATGACTAGTTCAGCTACATTTGCATATTAAGAACTGTTTTTAAAAGGTTATAACTTTGGGTTTTGTGATCAGAAAGCTAACAGAGGGACACAATTGTAAAGTGCTGAACATGGTGCAGTAGCTTCTTGGGCTAGTTTGGGTTCGAAAAATGACCTGACAGGTTCCCCTTAATGTTAGAAGGCTTATGAGGCCATTTCCAAACATTCATGATTGTTGACAATCTTCTCAGGAGTGGACATCCCAGGAAATTCAACCCAATGTCAGACAGTTCAATTCTCAGAGAAATTATATTATATTATTATATAGAGGTATATCTAAGACTCTACAGGCCTCAATCAACATGTTAAATGTTCATGATATTAGAGTCATACAAAAAAACTTCCCGACATCTGCAGTAATAGTACAGTGGATGTCGGGTATTTAAATATGGCAGGCGCTCAGGAGCTGAGAGACTGCCATAGCTTCTTAGTCTCTGCTGTATTATACAGCAGAGACCCAGTGCTAATACCTGATATACAATACACTGATTGCAGGCATTAAGGCCCATGGGGGCCGAAGTTCCACTGCAATGACAGCTGGGAGCCTATTGAAGGATCCCACGCTTGTCTGGTATTCATTTGTACGACAGGCTGCTTTATGCAGCCTGTTATACAAATGACGGTATTTTGCAATGTATTGCAATGCATTAGTATTGTATTAGTGATCAGACCCCCGGGGGCTTCAAGATCCCTAAGGTGGTCTAATAAATAAAGTCTAAAAAAATAAATAAATTAATAAAAAAGTAAAAAAATAGAATTAAAAATTCAAATCACCCCCCCCCCCCCCTTTCCCTAGAATACATATAAAACTAAAAAATTAGTGTGAAGCACATACAAATTAGGTATCCCGGTGTCCAAAAACACCTGGCCCACAAACTTATAAACATATTTTTATCGTACGGTGAACGCCGTAGTGGGAAAAAAAAAGTCTAAAGTGCCAAACCGCCGTTTATTTGCTGTTTCGCTTCTGATGAAGATTTGAATAAAAAGTGATCAAAGAAATAGACATTCCCCAAAATGGTATAACTAAAAAGTACACCTGGGCCCGTAAAAAAATACGCCCTATGCATCACCATCCAAGTAAAATATAAAAAAAATTATGGGTGCCAGAATTTGCGACTAAGAAAATTTTTTTTAAAAGTTTTGAATTTTTGTTAAGGGGTTAAAATGTAAATAAAACTATAAATTGTATCCACGGAATTGTGCCGAAACATAGAATACAGGTGACATGTCGTTTTGGTTGCACATTGAACGCCATAAAGCCCATAAGAAAGTTGCACTTTCTCCTATTCCATCCTATTCTGAATTTTTTTCCAGCTTCCCAGTATATTGTACAGATTACTAAATGGTACCATTATGAAGAACAACAAAAACATAAAAAATTTATGGGGTTTGGAAGGCGGGGAGTCAAAAACAAAAATTGAAAAATGCCACAAGTGGGAGGGGGTTAAAGTTATTGCTGATAAAGGTGGTTCTACAAGCTATCGATTTATGGGGTGTACTTAGTTTTTCACACATGTCTTTTCAATGTTTGCTTTATTTTAGTTAAATATTGACACTGAAATCTGTTGTGTGTTGTTCATCTGAGGTTGACTTTACCTAATTTTAAGACCTTCTAAAGGACCAGATATTTTTTATTATTTCTGATATATAAAACCTTAGAATTTAAAGAGGGTGGACTTTGTACAGTATGAGAACTAGAACTGGTGTGAGGTAGTGTGGGAATTGCTCATGCATGTCACCACTGTAGTTGATGATTGTAAAAAGTACAAAATTGTTTTTGGTACGTTTGATCACATGGAAGACATCCACTCTTGAGGTCACGACTAGACTGGACAGATTGGGGTTTAACCTAATGTAAGTCTGTAGAGGGAAAAGAAGTAGAAAGGAAGATAATTTGAGCGAGAAGGAGTGCATGACATCATTCTCTGATTCCAGAGGGGAGATGGAGCATTTGTCTACAGGCATGTTTCTGCTCCTATTAAAAGCCCCAACAAGACAATTGACTTGGGAGGCATATTTGATACTGAACCTAGTATCCAAACCTAGAACAGTGGCTCATATCACCAGCTGAATATGTGGTCAGGATATGGAAGTTGTTTGTACATCATCCATACCTCAACTGTGTTTTCAACTGGTAGTCTCTCCGGAAATAATAAAGGTAGAACTGCAATGTTGGTGACATATGAAGGCTGAGAAGCCTATCTTTCATACAATATGACAACAGAATCACCACATCAAAAACTACGTGTGAGCCTAATGTATAATATGATAAATATGCATAATGTGAATAATAAGAATTAATATTCCCTTATTTTCACACTGCAATCATCTAGCCTTCTGCTGCTCTGCAAAAATGCTGCAGGAATGCTAAATTTCTTGCAGAAATTCACACCTTTGCTGTAATGAAACACCAGGACTGTCTCCTAAATCATCAGGTGTGAGCCTCCTTATCTTGTGATGCAGTGATTTTAGTCTTGTTACTAAAAGGTTAAATGGCCAGTATCTAGGACCACCACAACAGACAAGTAGGAGTGTGACTTCCTAGAGTGTCCTGTTATTTAATAAATTGTCCAATGCTAGGACATGGCACATGGCCGCTGCACAAATCCACTAACCTCAGCTGAAAGCAACATGTGACTGCTGCACCCATGAACACCAGCAGGGAGGACCAGAGTGCAGTGCTAGAGGTGATGGGTAAGAAAACTAGTAAACGTTGCTTATTTTGTTGTTTTATAACATTTCCTAGCACTGGTCAATTCATACTTGCGAACTCTTCTGGAATATCTGTGAGACTCCTGAAATAAGGGGAGAACTCCCGAAATTCCAAAAGAGTATTCTGTAGGTGACATGGGCATGTTATGTGCCAGTCACATCACAAAAAGGGGGCGTGCTCACCCCTAAGATTTGGCATTCCAATGAGGCTTGCTGCTGATGATTAGGCCCAGATTAACTGGTCTAATCAGCAGTGAGTCTCGAGTTGCGGAATCCATGGCGAGATCGAGCAAGACGCTTTTTTTTTTCAGCATCCTGCTGCGATCTCTGCCTCCCATTGAAAACAATGGGAGGCAGATCGTGAGTGAAACCTGACGCAGATTCCTCTGTGTGAACGTACTCTTAAAATGACAAAAAATTGCAGTGTTTGTAGTCCATTTCAAAATTCACTAGTGCTTTACGGCCCATTTAGTCAGCTGCATTCTGGCTGAGAAAGAACCTGTTTTTGCCTGTAGTCTGTTCCTTCCAGGAAAAATGGTTCATGTGCGGGCCATAATTCCTAGACTGACCTGCATTGTAAGAACTGAACTTACTGCAACTTCTGAATGTCTGTAGCACTTCTGTACTGAACTGACAGCCTGACGCTAGTTCGGTACAGTAGCATCAGGGCCGTCGTCAGCACCTGGCAAACCCAGCAAGCCCTGGGGCCCCAAGCACCTGAGGTGGTCCATTCAGCTGCCAGGTGCTGACTATGGCTACTGTTTTTTTTTTTTTTTTTTTTTTTTAAATAGGCCGTTACCTGCTGGAGTAACCCCAGCAGGTAATGGGCCCTATTTATTTACAGATCTCCGTTCCTGCTCATGGCCACAACCGCTTCCCCTTCAGCCCTCCAGGGGGCCCGTGCGTCTCATATCACTTAGTTGATACTGTACAGCGACAGGACATTGCGGTAGAGTAGGGTTACAGCAACAGTATTTGCAAGGATCGCTTGGCAGTTTAGTTCGGACCAAATACGTCCAAACCAAACACCCAAGTATAATGATCAGAGGCCCCAGGAGGTGACAAACATGAAAACCAGTGTTACTCATCACCCCTGGGCTCCGTCGCGACTCACCTTGCAATGACGTCACAGATGTCATGTTGGTCAGGCCGGAGCCACAGCGCATAATAACCCACGTCTGTGACGTCATTGAAGAGAAAAGACCCCAGAGTATAATAATAGTTTGCGGGTCATGAATCCTAAAAATTTGGAGTTCGACCAAACCCAAAATTTTTGCAATATTTCCAAGGAACACCATAGGGGCCACTATTGGACATAATACTGTGTGAAGGGGCCACTATGGGACATCATACTGTGTGCAGGGGCTACTATGGGACATTATACTGTGTACAGGGGCCACTATGGGACATTATACTGCATGGAGGCCATTTTGGGACATTATGCGTTGTGAAGGGGCCACTGTGGACATTATAGTATGAGAAATTAGACTGTAATACCGTGTGGGGGGACAGGAAAGGTGGCACTATCAGTTTATGCATTAAGCACTTCCATTAATACAGATGAAAGTGATCATTGCACTGACAGTATCAGTATCAGGCCCTGTTCACACAGTGGAATTTGGTGCTGATTTGGCAGCAGATTTCACCCCCAAATCAGCAGCAGATTCTTCCCTCATTATGCCTCCTATTGAAAACAATTGGAGCAGAACTCTGGGAAAAAAAGCGTCCTGCTCGATCTTGCATTGAATTCTGCAGCTGATTCGGAGGCCGCAGCTTGAGACTCCCTACTAATTAGGCTCATTCATTTAGGCCTAATCAGTGGTAGAAAGGTATAACTGAAAGCTGATGCTCTGTATGCCCTGCATCCACCACCATGAGCCGGGGCGCAGAAAATAAAGAGAATGTTCACATCAAATTCCTCTTTACTATCCAATGCCTTAACAAGTTCTATCTACTTGTATGAAATGGACTGTACTCAGTGGCGTAACTGGGCCCCAAGGCCCGGGCGAACATTTGACATGCGACATTCGACCATCTTCAATGGTGGACCAGATCTTGCGTGAGCCAGGATGGCATCGTGATGCATAATGACGTCGGCTGACGTCTGGAACGTCACCAAACAGGCCCTGAGCCTGCGGAGTGCAGGAGAGGTAAGTTACAGTGTTTTTTTTATGTTCCCTCTCCTCCCCTGGGCCCCCGATCGTTATACTCAGGGGACTGAAAAGACCCCAGAGTATAATGATAGCAGTGTTTGTGGGGTTCGCGGTAGCAGCTGCCACAGGGCTCAGGGCCCCTTAATGTCCCGAGCCCTGTGGAGAAACTCCAGAGAAACAGTATTATAGAATACTTCAACTTGTATATTCGGGAAGCGTTCTAATAAGAGCGGTATTGCTATGTTCTCTGCAGCAATTCAATGCCATTGCTGTTCTGAACCTTTATCAGAAGACAGATCTGACTGTAGCGCTATCTTTTTGGTCCCCTGACAAACCTAATATGGGGAAACGCGTTGGAACGTTTGTTTTGCTGTAACTTACGGGCTTTATAGTTGCTATATGTTGCTAAAAATCCTTCTTTCTTGATATTTATAATTTGGCATGTCACTATGCGCATTGAATTGCTGCACAGAACATAGAAATACCGCTCTTATTAGAGCGCTTCCCGAATATACAGGTTGAAGTATTCTATAATACTGTTTCTCTGGAGTTGGATACCTTTTATCTTTTCCCAACTCTTGAACGTCTAAACCTTTCCTTAAAATACATATAGAGAAGGGGAATGGGAAGAAATAAGGGAACAAAAAGTAAATAAGCACTAGTGAAGTTATAGTATTCACCTATTGAGGAAATTTTACTGATTATTAGATCAGAAAGGGGTTTTGTTAAAAACTGATTTATTTTCCCTGGGTGGAGTCATAACAGACCGTATAATACACTTCTCAGACAGAATACTGAGATCGGCCTGACTGAGGGAAGTTTTTGGGTAATAAATCTTAGGCAACTTATAGCTCAGTTCTATTAGTATTAAAAAATATATACAGTCAACATTTTTTTTTATTTAGAATAGGAGTGTGTTTGTACACATTTTATTTATTTGTCATTAAACGTTATGTTTTATCTTTAGCTACAAAAAAAGACTCGTTTACCTCTTAGCTTTTTGGATATATTGTTGAAGTCTTGAATTTATCTATTCAGTATATACAGTGGGGAAAAAAAGTATTTAGTCAGCCACCAATTGTGCAAGTTCTCCCACTTAAAAAGATGAGAGAGGCCACCGCCCCATCTCCCTGCTAAACGTAGATGTTAAACTATACGCCAAGTTAGTAGCTAATAGATTAAAATCCTTCCTACCCTCCCTGGTCCATCTAGAGCAAGTGGGGTTTATAACGGGCAGAGAAGGCAAACATAACACCCAACGAGTACTCCACTTGATACAACACTCCCAGCGTAAGAAGACCCCATTGGTACTTCTTTCAACAGATGCGGAGAAAGCCTTTGATAGGGTAGATTGGGCTTTTATGACAGAGACACTACGGTATTTTGGCTTCCCACACATGTTTGTCCAGAAGGTCATGGCTTTGTACTCTAGACCTAGCGCTAAAATTAGAGTTAATGGATGCCTCTCCTCCTCATTTGATATTAAAAATGGCACCAGACAGGGATGCCCATTATCCCCTTTATCTTTTTGTCCTGACCATTGAAACATTAATCCAGAGTATCCGACAGGATCCATTTGCTGAAAGGTTTGGTAACTGGAGGGATATGTCATAGTACGGCCGCATTTGCAGACGACCTTTTAATAATCCTTACCAACCCAACTGTTGCACTACCTCACATAGATACGATCTTTACGGCCTTCGGTACCCTCTCGAATTTTAAAATTAATACCACAAAATCCGAAGCCCTATGTGTCTATTGCCCCCCATCGGTTAAATCTGACTTACAGGCTGCCTCCCCATTCCCACTGCGACACGACTATATTAAGTATTTAGGATTAAATTTAACGCCCTCACCCAGGCGCTGGTACGATTCTAACTATGCCCCTCTGCTCTCCAACATCAAATCTCTACTAGAATCTTGGCATGTTCCATATATCTCATGGATGGGTAGAACTAGTCTATTGAAAATGATGGTTCTGCCTAAGCTATTATACTTATTTCAAACCCTCCCTATCCCTCTTCCACTGACATTCTTCTCCTCCCTTCGCAGAATGTTTTCAAAGTATGCCTGGCATAATTCACGTCCTAGAGTGGTGTTCCGTACTCTTACCAGACCTAGGAAGTTGGGTGGTATGGGTCTACCAGATATAAGAACATATTATCATGCAGCACAACTGGCAAGGACCATTGATTGGTTTCAGAGTGAAAATTCGAGGCTACGTGTGTCAGTGGAGGAAGCCACTATAGACTTCCCCCTTACTGCAATACTATGGCTTCCCCGCCAAACGGCTAAGCAGGTCCTCGCCCCCAATGTACTAACATCAGCGGTCTATGACTCATGGCAATGGGTACGGCGACTACTTCCTTTGTCAACAGGTCCCTCTCCCCTCATGTCCGTTCAGGATTTAATCCTATCGGAATCCAAGTTTATAGAATCTGCCCCCATAGTGCCGAAACATGTTGGGCGGTTACCTTACGACTCTATACTGATTGATGGGGCCTTCCCTTATTATTCTGAGTTCACCCAACAACCCCTCTCCATACATACCAATTTCCTAACATATCAGTCGATTAAAACACTGTACCTGAGAGCTTTGAAGCAGGAGCCTGTCAATCGCACAATTACATGGCTAGAACAGCTCCTAATCCGGAAGCAAAATACACCAAGACCTTTATCTACTCTCTACTCCAACCTTCTGAGCGAACTAGGCACAGAGCTCCCCTCATACGTGCGAAAATGGGAGGCAGACCTTCAAATGTCCCTTACCCCTGGAGAAATATCATCTGTACTCAAGCGATCCACAGGTCCTTCCAGATGTGTGCGCTTGCAAGAGTCAAGCTACAAATTGGTCACCAGATGGTATAGAACGCCCACTGTAGTCCACAAGTACTCTCCGGATTTATCCCCTTTGTGTTGGCGCTACCATAAGTCCTCAGGTTCCTACCTGCATATTTGGTGGGAATGCGAAAAAGTATCCCCTTACTGGTCACTCGTTCAGCAGGTACTGAACCAGGTTTGTGGACTCACCGAGCCTCTGACACCTGTAGGCATATTCTTGAATCTGTGGCCCACTTTCCCGCCTAGGTCCCACAAACGACTTTGGCTTCAGCTGGTGGATATCGCCAAATCTATGATTCCTCTATACTGGGAATCCGAATCCCCCCCTCCAGTATCCCACTTTCTACGGAAAGTCTCTCAAGTAGCACGGATAGAAGAACTTTCCCACTTAGAACTTCGTACCCACCAGAAGTTTTGCGCTATTTGGGCGCCATGGTATGATTTCTCTAAAGACCCTACCTGGACGCATATGTGGGAACCCCCTGTTTAATAAACTAACTTACTGAGACCCTTGGCCTTTCACCCTAAGGACTCTTTGTCTCTTCTCCACCGCCAACGTTCCATTTATTATTGTGTTACTAGTTATCTGTTGTATGTAATACGCCAGCTCATCTGATTGTTTGATTAATGATTGTTGTGTCATGCACATTGTCTTTATCTATGTATATTCATTGGCGATATTTGAAAATCCAATAAAACGTTAATTATAAAAAAAAAAAAAAAAATATTGAGAGAGGCCTGTAATTGACATCATAGGTAGACCTCAACTTTGAGAGACAAAATGAGAAAACAAATCCAGAAAATCACATGTCTGATTTTTAAAGAATTTATTTGCAAATTATGGTGGAAAATAAGTATTTGGTCAATAACAAAAGTTCATCTCAATACTTTGTTATATATCCTTTGTTGGCAATGACAGAGGTCAAACGTTTTCTGTAAGTCTTCACAAGGTTGGCACACACTGTTGCTGGTATGTTGGCCCATTCCTCCATGCAGATCTCCTCTAGAGCAGTGATGTTTTGGGGCTGTCGCTGAGCAACACGGACTTTCAACTCCCTCCAAAGGTTTTCTATGGGGTTGAGATCTGGAGACTGGCTAGGCCATTCCAGGACCTTGAAATGCTTCTTACGAAGCCACTCCTTTGTTGCCCTGGCGGTGTGCTTGGGATCATTTTCATGATGAAAGACCCAGCCACGTTTCATCTTCAATGCCCTTGCTGATGTAAGGAGGTAAGGAGGTTTGCACTCAAAATCTCACGATACATGGCCCCATTCATTCTTTCATGTACATGGATCAGTCGTCCTTGTCCCTTTGCAGAGAAACAGCCCCAAAGCATGATGTTGCCACCCCCATGCTTCACAGTAGGTATGGTGGTCTTTGGATGCAACTCAGCATTCACTCTCCTCCAAACACGACGAGTTGTGTTTCTACCACACAGTTCTACTTTGGTTTCATCTGACCATATGACATTCTCCCAGTACTCTTCTGGAACATCCAAATACTCTCTAGCAAATTTCAGACGGTTCCAGATATGTACTGGCTTAAGCAGGGGGACACGTGTGGCACTGCAGGATCTGTGTCCCTGGCGGCGTAGTGTGTTACTGACGGTAGCCTTTGTTACGTTAGTCCCAGCTTTCTGCAGGTCATTCACTAGGTCCCCCCGTGTGGTTCTGGGATTTTTACTCACCGTTCTTGTGATCATTTTGACCCCACGGGGTGAGATCTTGCATGGAGTCCCTGATCGAGGGAGATTATCAGTGGTCTTGTATGCCTTCCATTTTCTAATTATTGCTCCCACAGTTGATTTCTTCACACCAAGCTGCTTGCCTATTTCAGATTCAGTCCTCCCAGCCTGGTGCAGGTCTACAATTTTGTTTCTGGTGTCCTTCCACAGCTCTTTGGTCTTCACCATAGTGGAGTTTGGAGTGTGACTGTTTGAGGTTGTGGACAGGTGTCTTTTATACTGATAACAATGTCAAACAGGAGCCATTACTACAGGTAATGAGTGGAGGACAGAGGAGCCTCTTAAAGAAGTTACAGGTCTGTGAGAGCCAGAAATCTTGCTTGTTTGTAGGTGACCAAATACTTATTTTCCACCATAATTTGCAAATAAATTCTTAAAAAAAAAAATCAGACAATGTGATTTTCTGGATTTGTTTTCTCATTTTGTCTCTCATAGTTGAGGTCTACCTATGATGACAATTACAGGCCTCTCATCTTTTTAAGTGGGAGAACTTCCACAATTGGTGGCTGACTAAATACTTTTTTTCCCCACTGTAGCATTGTTTTGTCAGTTTCCCTATAGGTATAATGGAAGCAGAAACTCTGCTGAGGAAATCTCTACAGACTTTCTGTGAAAAGTGCTGTGGGAAAGACCTCAATGCGCTGCTGCCGTGTTTTTTTCCTGTAGTGCTTTTTTACCGCAGCCTACTACATGGGTCCTTAGCCTTATTCACACAAGCATCAGAAATGTCTGTTTTGTTAACATTTGTCACATGTCCGTTTTTAGAACACATTGCTTAAAGGGGTTGTCCAGGCAAAAATGGACAACACCTTTAACTTTTAAGTCAGCCGGAGGAAGTGAAAAAAAAAAAAAAAATCATGCTCACCTGTCTCCGATGCTCCGGTGTCCTCCTGGCTTGTTCCAGTTCTTCGACTCATTGGGTCTCTTCTGGAGTTCCACTGAAGCCACTGATTGGCCTCAGCGGTCATGTGATGTCACTACCTCTGACATCACGGGTCTCTTCCTGAGAGAATCCAGCGGAGAAGATCTGGGACGCGGCGTAAGGACACCGGAGCATTGGGGACAGGTGAATATGCATTTTTTTTTTTTTTTTTCCACTGCCCCCGGCTGATTTAAAAGTTGAATGGGCTGTCCAATTTTGCCTGGACAACCCCTTTAAAATCGGGATATTCACCTGTCCATGTTTTTGACAGTCTGTTTTAATGGACCGCAAAAAAACATAGTTTTCACGGATCCTGACTAGGCTCAAGTCTACAAGGTATGTGTGAAAAAGACTGCGCCACAGATACCAAATAACCATGAAATATGGTCTGTTTCATCTCTTTTTTCACAGACTGTTTTACCTATCATGTGAATGAGGCTTCAGACATGACTATTATAAGAAACAAGTGGTCATACGAGCGCTCATTCCCAGTATTTGCCTGCTAAATCTTCAGGTCTGGGGCCTTATTCACACATCAGTGTTTGTAAGATAAAACCAAGTGCTGCTCGAAAACACAGACCAGGAGCAAACCAACAGAAATCCTGCACGAAAAAGTCCTACAAGTTTGACTTTTTCGTCCAGCAATTTTGAGGGAATAAAATGACACCCAACGGTGCCAATTATAATCATTGGGAACTCCTCAGGATCTGTTTGTGTCTTACAGACAGATCATTTTTTTCATTGATATGGTCCTTCCAACAGACTGGTTTTACTAAACAGGCATGCTATAGGGATATTTGGGACACTCACCACTGGTCTATAGCCATGCTGCTGGTTTATTGTCTCAAATTCACATGACAGGTCCCCTTTGAGGAAGGAGTCACCAGCTCGAGGTGTCTATAATGTAGCTTCTCCAGTCTCTCCACTTCACTACTGCCAGTCTAGATTGGGGGCGCTGCAGGGATAAGCAAGAAGGAGCCGCTCTATTCTAGACGCAAACGTAATTAGAACGCTGTAGGTGTACGCACTGGTGACGTATGAAACAATTGACTAGCAACTACACTCTGATTGGCCGGGAGTTCCTGTTACGTCATGAGCTCAGGAATGAGTTAAAGGTTCCTCCTTCTCTCAGGACATAGCCACGCCTTAGATTCCGCCCTTTTCCCGCTCTTGGTTCTGATTTGCCAGCGACAATAGAATCCACGCCCACTCTTCAGGTCTCTGCCATGTGATTGGGGAACGTCACCTGTCAGTCACGGAACGGTCGGGCGTGACTTGGCTGTGGGTTGCGTAGCAGCAGAGCTGAGAGACCGGTGGTGGCGTCAGCTTCTGTCAGGGGTAAACGGAGCGACGGAACGTCCGGGCACCGGAGACTCCCTGCCCCCGGGGGAGGCGGCATCCGCTCCGTTGGGGTCGGGGCTGGTCACGGTGAGTTCTTGTGGTTGGCATTTGAAGTACTCAGATTGGAGAGGCCCCTGAAGGAAGTAAATCTTCGGGCAGGTGGGGGAAACTCCGAGTGGATACAATATACAGAGCCTGGCCGGCTTCTAAGGCCCGGGGTTATGAGGGAGGAGGTCGCGATAACTTTAATTCTGGGTGAAAATATTGCACTTTCTGTAGTGTGTTCCTTCCGGGCACTCTTACATGCATTATGACGTCAGGAGTGAATGGTTTGTGCAGGCTGCAGCCCACATAGCAGTGCTGTGGCCGAGTGATGGTGTGTACGCCTCGTCCCCTCTGTCATGTAGTCTATAGTCTTCAGTCTTGCTCATCTGTAGCTGCTGCTTCTAATAGGCAGTGATAATATGGAGGCAGGCAGTGCTCTATGGGTTATGTATTGATTTTACTGCATTAACTGGAAACTTCATGTAGTATATTTGTTGTGTTTGCTGTACATGCACTTATGGTGTGTATGAGTGTGTCAGGCTGTGTTCACACTGGCTTTGGCCTACATCACTGAAACGTAGGCATTGAGTTTTAGTTATTGAGGTGTATGTCAATAGTGTCATGTTGGTATTGGTCTGATTGGCTTAGGCCATGTACACACCTGCTTTATGTGCAGAAACCATGATGTAGTGCTCAGTCTGTTGCACAAGGAACACCTGGTGAACCCCCTTGGGTTATGTTGAGGTGTCCCTTGATTTGACAGGTAGACTAGTGCTGCATTGAGCCTGTGATGCTGATGTGAACATAGCCTTACATCTTGTACAGATTAGATTGCGGTTCACTGAATGCTTATTTGTCCGACAGCTCTTCCTATTAGTTCCCCCATACACATGCATGCTCTCCTCGGCCGAACATGTATGCGTTCTCAACGTTAGAGTAATAAGAGTGGCAGCAGTGTATCTCTTCTTGTAACAAAAGGATCAGACGTGTTGAAATCTGACTGCCTGATCCTTTTCTCTTGGAGCATCGGCAGTTAGAAGGATTCCATATGTGTTAGCTGGCCAGCTGACTTTAATCTAATGTGTGTGGTGCACTTTGCGTAGGCTGCTAGTCTTTCTAGAAGATGTAATGTAGAAATATGGCTTGGTATTTATAGTAAAAGTCAATGACAGACATATCAAATGCGTTAGTATATCTGCACGGTATGAATTTGGATCCATGTGGAAATGGATCTGTTGAAAGTATACTATGTATGTAACTGTATACTGCATGCATCTGACTGATCTGCTAAAGTATTCAGTCTTCAACACGTCTCTTGTGCAATGTTCACATTCCTTTGTACCTTAAAACTATATTCATATTTATAGTAACAAAAAATAAAGCCTTAAAGAGGTTGTCCAGGCTTAAATTTTAATTTTTAATTAGGCCCAGTTCTGCTGCTTGGCCGTCTTATTGCAGTGGAATTTTCTCCCGACTGTGATGTCACGGGGTCCCTTCCACTAAAGGCTCTTATTGGCCTCAGCGGCCTAAGGAAGGGAACTAGGGATGTCACAGGTAATGACATCCATGTCCGTTGCTGATTGGCCTCAGTGGTCACATGCGGCAGGCACTTCTGCCGGAGGATAAAAACGGAGCTGCAGGACCGGACCGCACTGGGGGCAGGTATGGTTTGCTTTTTTTTGTTTAGTTTTTTTTTTTGGGCAACCCCTTTTAAGGGTAAGGCATCTTGCACATGGCTGTAGTTTGGGTGATTAAGAACATGATGGAAAATTAAAGGGCTTGTCCAGGAATTTGTAATGTATAAAATAGGAAAAATGTCTGATAAGTGGGGAGGGAGGCCAACAGGCAGCCGCCACCTTGATCAGCTGCTCAGGGCCACCTCCGGATTTTGTACTATATACAATACTGGGATGGAAGCAGTTAGCTTTGTGCCCTGCGCAGAGGACGTGCACCCCAGTACTGTAGTTTAGGTCTCAATGACTTCAATGCGAGCTGAACCGTCGTACCGGTGCCATGGCCACTATACAGGCTACAGAACCAGCTGCTTCTGTCCCAATGTTGTGTATAGTACAAGAGTTGAGCTGGCCCTGGACAGCTAATCTGCAGTGGTTTCCAGTTGGTCTCCCATCTATCCAGATATTTATTGCCTATCCAATGGATAGGACATAAATTACATATTCTTGGACAACCGGTTTAACTCAAACTTCTGAATTGGAGTGAAAACTGCGTATTCAGTTCCTCATTGTTTTCAGGGTAGCTGTGGATTTGCAGTGTCATGAGCGGAGATAAAAAAACAGCATGTTATTTCTTGGCTATATTCGCAGAAGTGGATTAGCACTGTTAAATGGAACTGATATGTTGCAGAAATCCAAGAGACTGCCTCAAATGTTTCGTAGAATAACATAGGTTTTTCCAGCATGAGAAATCACTCATGTGAATATGGTTTAAAACAGCAGTAATAATGTTCAGAAGTGTTAGATTTAAAGGGGTTTTCCTTAGGCTAGACCATAAATATCTGATCGGTGGGGGCCAACTGTCAGTTTGGACAGATCATCTGTACGGACCAGCTTCTGGCGCCCGTCAAATACACAATACAGAAAGTGTTGCCCTCCGTATAGCAGCTGGGCGCTGACACTGCAGCTTGGCTCCCATTGAACATGAGGAGGAAAACCACCTAATAAGTGGAAGAAACCTATTTCTACCTATTTTTTAGATATGTTACAGTTTCTTTCATTACCTCGCGCTATTCATTTATGCAGTTGTTTTATAATTGGTGGCCAAATTTTAAAAAGAAAGTCAAATAATGGGCTCGGTGGCAACAAAATGATGTAAGTCAAATAGTATCTTGTAATTGGAGACAGGTCCTCTTTAGGTATAATGTGTGTTTGTAAAAGCTTGCTGAATATACAGTATACAATGTAAGTTCATAACTTTCCACAGTAAGCCATAGAATATTTGGAAACTTCCATAGTTTTTTTGTACTATGTAGCATTGTAGACATCCCTATACCTCTGCTTTATTGTCTCTCACACATATCAGTACTGCTGACACTTCTCTTTCCATATAATTCTTCTTGTTGCTATATGGGTAAACTCTGTTGCTGTTGTGTGTTTATTTTTATTTTTTTGTATCGTATTTTAATGGGATAGACACAAATGTAGTGTAATTGATATACATGCAAAACATGGACTCTTCAAGACCCCTGAAGGTGTCCTCTGCTATATGACGCTAAGACATTAGCAGTAGATCTTGTAAGTCCTGTAAATTGCGAGATGGATTGAACTTGTTTTTCTTCTACTTTTACTTGTGCCTGATCAGATTGAGATCCAGGGACTTTGGTGGCGAGCTCAGCACTTTAAACTTTGTCATATTCTTCAGACTATGAGGAAGCGATGTGAGGGCGCTCTGTCCTGTAGAGAGGTCAATGTTAGGGAATACCATTGCTGAGTAACCTAGTCAGCTATAGTGTATAGGTTGGTGGTTTGTGATATAGGACTATCTACATAAATGCCCAACGTTTCCCAGCAGACCATTGCTCAGAGCATTGCAATACCTCTGCCAGCTTGCCTTCTTTGCATAGGGTATCCTGAGGCCATCTCTTTCCAAGGTAAGCAGTGCGCACACACCCTGCTATCCACATGAGGTTAAAGAAGATGTGATAAATCAGATCAGGCTGCCTTCTTTCATTGTACTTGGGTTAGTTCGCATGCTCACTTACCCATTTGTAGACTTAAGCATAGGCACTTGTCTATAGCCACATGCAGTGAGTACAAGTAGATACTGTAGAAATTGCAACCCACTAGTATCTCTTCTTGGACCACTTTTGCTGGGTACTGCATGCCAGATAGACCTGTCATACCTAATCCATGGCTTATTTATTGCATGCAGTGTGTGAGAAGTCCGTATATATGGATTCCATGTGTCATCCATTTTGCCAACAGATCCATAAAAACGGACCCCACACAGATGTGGCAAGTCTCCTCTATTAAAAAGACTAGAATAGAAAATTGTCACTCCTGTATCTCAAAACCCTGGAATTTATTTTTTCACAAATTAAGCTTCTCACTTATGTCCTTCTTGTGGCTAAAATCATTATAGTCTATTCCTGGCAAAGATGCATAGTGTCATTCCACAAAGTCAAAAAGTGGATAGGCAACCCTTTTTTTTTTTTTTTTTAAATGAGAAACTGGCAAGAATACTATTTGGTAAAGATTCAGGGTTTGCAAAGACTTACCACCCATGGGTTGTAAAGGGGAGATCTATGAAGACTGGATGTTATCAACACCAGTCTTCATAACCCCATTGCTGGTGGTGGGTGTGCCTGATATATGAGGCACACTGCCTCATAAATGAGGCCTACCCTCCTCCAGGCCATCGCCGGAAAGGAAATCTATTCCAGATTTCTGGTATAAATGATAAGTCTGGCCTATAATTGGAGCCTATAACTATTCTTTTTTTTTTTTTTTTTTTTTTTTTTTTGCGCCTCCCTCTCCACATATGCTTTTGAAGAAAGTGGTGAGGGTGGCCCACAGAATAGTCGCAAAAACCCAATTTCACAGAACATTGGCGTACAAGGCATAATCTGCTCCTATTTCTTTATCCACACCTCCAGATATCTGCTTTCTGATGGGTATGGGGATGCTACTTGCCTTTCTCCTTCCAATGTTTCTCACCCACCCCAGTCCCTTTGTGTCTATTACTTTTCTTGTTTGTCTTTTTGTTCTTTATATTTTTTTATGGTGGTTCTGTAAGATTTTAGCTGTTCCAAGGACTGATTTCCTACTTCTACTACTCCTACTATAAGGCTAGGTTCACATCTGCGTTCGGGTTTCCGTTCGGGGGGGTCCACTTGGGGACCTCCCCCCTCACCCCCCCGAACGGAAACCTAATCCGCATAAAAAAAAGCGGTTACCTTAGGAAACCCGCGTACCCCATAGACTATAATGGAGTCCGTGTGGTTTCCACTTGAAAAGGGCGAAAAATACGGAGACAAAAGCACTGCTTGCATTGCTTTTTTTCTCCGCATTTTTCATGTGGAGAGGGGAACAGAATCCCTGAACATAGTGCAAGCGCTGGGGTGAACCCAGCATAAGATCTCTGCCTATTATAATTGTCCAATGTGCTCTGTGCTTGTTCTTAATATTGTTCTTTTATTGAAAAATTCATTAATCACTGACTTGTGTAGTCCCTGTACAAGTGTGTGTGTGTGTGTGTGTTTTTTTTTTTTTTTTTTTTTTTTTTTTTTTTTGTGGATAAGCAATTAGATTTAAGTTTTTATATATTTGAGACTCCTGGCTGGTGAAACGCTGGGCATATTTGCAGCAGGTTAACCTGTAATGAACAGTAACAGCAAAATGATTGACATTTCATCAATCTCATCCACAGTGACACTGACTTGAATGGGGAAATATATTTGATTTTTTTTTTAAAAAAAAAAAAAAAAAAAAAACCACTTGTGGCATTTACAACTTTTTTTTTTTCCTCCTTTCCCGCCCTCACCACTTTCTCAACAAGAGGCATGCTGGATGCCGTGTCATTGGCCTGCACCACATTTATCATTTTGTACCAGAACGCTGCTATAAATGATGCCTGAAACCCTTCAGTGCAGGTATGACCCGGTAGAGGTTGTACCTGACTTATGAGGAGGCGCATTCTTTGTTAGCGCAGAAGATATTAGGACGCTGATCTCCATAAACTTCTACAGTGTTTAAACCTTCACCATGTCTGTATTGCTGCAGTTTTACCAGTGCAAAGGTTAAAAGCTGCAGGGGACCTCTGGAGTTGGGCTGTAAATTCTCATTTTCCAACAAGGAGGACTTTATTTATAGATTTCCTTCACAGCAAAAACCACACAATTTCAGGTGTTTTTTTTGCTGCAGTGGCTTTCAGGGAGACGCAGAAAGGAATCCGCTGTGGATTTATGTGTGGCAAACTTGCCATACTTTACAGTAGTAATATCATAAACAAGATATTAGGAAATCTCATCCACACGCTGCAGAAAAATGACCTGCGCTGACCCACCGCATGCACATATTATGATGTACTGTAGCGGTATTTGCTGCTGCCAGTCACTGGCCTCTGCAGGGTTAGGGAGAGCTTATTTCGAAGAGATGCTATGGGCCATACAATAAGAAATCCTTTGTTAATTCATAAATTGAGATTAGCCCTCTAAAGGTGCCAAAAACATTAGGTAAATGTTGGCCGACCATCAAACGTGGACAGTGGTGCCCCAATTTTTTCCAACAGCAGATGTTGCGTGTGGCATCTTGAAATCAGCCTATTACATTCAGAACATTTGAACATGTATGGAAGTAGATTTTCACTAGTCTGTGTATACATGTGCTGTATATTTGGCAGCTCTTCCTTTTTCCCATATAGATTATTGAATGCAGTTACAACATTTTGGCTCTGTAAAATGCCATTCTGCTGACTTGAGTTGCTTTAGTTTTGCTCAGGGTTAGGTTTACATTTTGCATACCATTTTCATTAAAGCTGAATGATTCCATATTTAGTTGGCTTATAATGACTATTTCTGCTTCATTACTGTGTTTTATCGATAACATTTGTTTTCTATAAGGGTTCTTCTCTTTGACCCCTTGTTCAAAGTAGTTGAGGTGGCTACAAATTGAGGCCTTGGTTGTGGAATCGAAAGTGGTAAAGCATTGTTGCCCTTCATTCTTTTTTTTTTATAAATTCTTTATTTTAGATATTATATAGAAATAACAAACAAACAGTGATGGCGTGAGCCAAACAAGCGCTTGACCTCAAGGAACGAGGCATACATCAGCTTCAGTACATAGTAACATGGTAACATGAAATAGATGTATTAGCACATCAACTGTTGCTAATCAAAGCAGTTATCAGGGGGACGAGAGGAACAAAGAGGGGAAGGGAGAAGGAGGGAGAGAAAGAAAGACAGGGAGAGAACAAATGTGGGAACATCAAGTTAACACACAAATGACGGACATGCAAGGACCCCGACCTCTCCATGTCGGCAGCGTAAACCCTACATCAAGGTCTACCCGTCAGGTCTCTATAGGCCTGGGATCCCTGAAAGAGAATCCACGGCGTCCAGGCCGCCATGAAGGATTCCCTCTTATCGCGAAAGCATGCCGTGAGATCCTCCATGTACTGGATGTCCTCCACTTTACGAATCCAGTGCAGGAGAGAAGAGGGATTAGACGATTTCCATAGCGCTGGGATACACGCCCTAGCGGCATTGACCATATGTCGTAGGGAGGATTTGCGATAGGTACACAGGGGGTAATCCGAGAGGTGTAGCAGAAAGAAGGCTGGCGTGTTAGGAATGGAAGTTTGGAATATCCGACCTAGCACCCTGTGTACTCCCTCCCAAAAGTCTCTCAATATCGAGCATTCCCAGAAGATATGTAAAAGCGTCCCCTCCTCCGAGCAACAGCGCCAACACACAGGAGAGGAGGACGGGAAGAGTCCGTGTAGCTTAGACGGAACATGGTACCATCTAGTCCGGATTTTATATCCCGCCTCTTGATAACTGCTAACCATCGAACTCGTGGGTAAACTCAAAAATTCCGGAGCACTGTTGGTCAGAGAAGGTCATGGCCAGATCGGCCTCCCATCTGGTTAAGTAGGAGGGTCTGTGGCCCGGAGGAGGGGACACAAGGAGCAGATAGAAATCAGAAAGTGAGTGTCTTAGCAGGCCCCTTCCCATGCAGGACTCCTCGGACCTCGTGAGCTGTCTGTCATACCCCGGGGAGTAACAACTATGGTACACGTCGGGGAATCTTGGGGAGGAAAAGGTAGGGACCGCCCCCTCCCGAAAGTGTGTCTCCTGGATAAAGGCCACCTGGGCCCTCTTACCCCATAAAAGGCAGAGAAGGGATGATCTCTTCTCGGGAGTGTTGAGACCATTAGCGTTGATGGAGGAAAACACCAAAGAGTCCATGGCAAGGGCCGGGGTCCTGCAAAGGGAGAAAACAAAAACAAACAAGCAACACACACAGGACTCACAGAGAGGGAGGAGGGGAGGGAGGGAAAGAAAGAGGAGGAAGAAAAAAAAAAAAAAAAGGGGGGGGAAGAAAGCGAGGGGACGAGAGAGTGCAAAGGGAGGGATAAGAAACCAAGAAATACAACAATTAATTCCACTCAAGGCTAATCCAAGAGCAGTAAACAGAAAACAGTGGGATAACCCACTTAAGCAGGTCTCAGGAGCACACCGCAGTATGCGCCCAGAGAGCTGCTAAGCTAGACTATCGGGGGAAAAGTAAAAACTCAAATCTAGTTGCCACCCTTTCCCCGAGCATGAGAATGGAAAGAGTAATCAATACCTCTCTACTAAGGTGGGAGAGAGAGGGGGGCTAAACCCTTACTAAAAGGTAATCCCAGCCGATCAGACGGGGGGGGGGGTAACCCCCTGCGAGGGTATTCCTTACAGCTAGGTAGGGGGAGCTAAGGTACAGGAAGCTCAACAACTTAAGTAGGGAAGTGGGGAAGAACTTAGGATAAAGGCCTCCAACCGCCCTCCGTTGGATTGAGAACCCTTATGTATCCCCCAGGGGGAAATAAAGCTAGAGACCCGCAAGGTGCCCCCTCTTACACAAAGCATACCAGATGCCCTGCTCGTCATTAACCAGAAAGTGCGCTAAAGGGGAACACCCTAGGAAAATAGATCACATTTCAAGTAGACCTCCGCCCGACACCCTCCCCTCGAGGTCGTCTCCGAGTCAGGGCAGATGAAGGCGGGCGCCCTCCCGGAGGCACAGGCGGCAGGGGATAGATCAGCCAGTCAGGGAGAGAGAGATCAGGCATATCCAGAAACTTCGCCAGCAAAGTCTCTTGTTCCGGAGAGTGAAGTGCAAAGGAAGCTCCGTTGCGACGTATCTGAACATGGAAAGGGTGACCCCATTTATATGTGGCCCTAGAGTCCAGGATGACTTGTAAGGTTGGTTTAAGGATTCTGCGCATGGCTAGTGTACGTCGGGAAACATCCGGTAGTAGGTGCACTTGGGTGTTCATAAATGGGACTGGGCCACCACGCCAGGCCTCCTGGAGAATATCCTCCTTCTCCCTAAAAAAATGGACTCTACAAAGGACATCCCTAGGCTCCGAGGAGTCCTTACGCCTAGGACCCAGCACCTGATGGACTCTGTCAATGGTGATCTCCGTGTCCAAAGGACGAGACAGGACTGTGTTGAAGATCAAGGTCACGGCAGAATGAAGCTCCGAGGGGGGTAGGCTTTCAGGGATACCCCTAAGTTTGACATTATTTCGACGACCTCTATTTTCTTGATCATCGACCTGAAGAAGGATGGATCTGTTGAGGTCTCTTTGGGTAGACTGAAAATTTTCTACGGCAGTGAGGCGTTGGTCCAGTGAAGCAGCCTGCTTTTGTTGAGTAGAGAGTTGTGTAGATAGAGTCTGTAGTTCCGTTTTAAACTCAGACATGATTTTCTCTTGCCTTTCCTCCACTCTGCGGACCATAGCTTCCAAGTCCAACTTAGTAGGCATATTGCTGAGAAGGTTCCAAATATCCGATAATTTAGGACGCTTTCGGCGGTGGGAGGGTGAAGCTGCATCTCTCCCAGAGAAGTCAGATAGGTCAGAGGAGGCTGGAGAGTGAAGGGCTATCGGGGTGCCCGAGAGGTCAGGTCTCAAACCCTCACGCTGGTCTTAGGCGCCAGGGACGACGGTCTCCGACCGTGGGTCTACTGCATTGTGGGATACTCTGGCTGCTCCTGTTGTCAGCGGAATGCCGCCCGGAGAGGGCCTGGCTATATATGGATCCATTTCCAGAGGAACATCTGGCGTCTCTACAGGATGTAGTTTATTCTGGGAGGTCATAGACTGAAAGGAAAGTGACCCTGATTGTATTATAGAAGGCATGAGAGAGTGAGACAGTGAGCCTGCACCAGATCCAGCTGGGCCAGGTATTTCATTGAGAGAGGGAGACTGCAGGAGCTCAGGAGTTAACTGTTCCTCGGGGGGAGGTGAGGGCTGAAGCGAGAGAACACTGCTGGGGCCGCCATTTTGGGAGCGGGGGGGAGGGGGGACCGATACCTGCCGGTGAAGTGCTGATTTCCTCTCTGTCGGCGGCTGAGATGGCTGCGTGTGAGGCCTCCCCTGGGAGTCCGGAGGGTCCGCTGGGCAATGAAGAGGCGCCGCTGGCGCTACTGAGGCGCTGGAGGCTTGCGCCGGCGCCATTTTGGCTCTCTCCGCCTGAAGGGAGGAAGGTGAGAGCAAGAAACGCGCGATGTGCGGCTCCGTTAGGGAGGAGGAAGTCGTCCCTCTGCGTCCAGGGCGCTTAACCATCTCAGGTAAGCCGTTCAGGGGCGATATAGTAGATTTATAGTAGTTTTACCCCCTTAATGATAGCTAGAAGCGCTCGGGGTCCGGGAGCTCTGTAGATGTGCGGCTTTACGGTGACTTGTCTAGGCCACGCCCCGCCCTTCATTCTTTGCATTGGTGGGATCCCAGAGGTCAGATCATCAGCAATGCTAAATCATCACAACTTTATAAGATGAGAACCCCTTTAAGACCTAACGTATGCAAAATGTGTCACACTGTACAATGGCATTTTTTACAACATAATATAAAGGGTTGTCCAGTTACAGCAGATGAAGGTTATTGTTTGTATAATGAAAAGTTCTACAATTTTCTAATATACTTTCTATATCAGTTCCTTATACATTTCTAGATCTCTGCTTGCTGTCATAAAAATCAGTCCATGGTCATGTGATGGACATTGCTGTACAGCTCCTTACCAGACCGATGTGTATCACATGGTCATGGACTGATTGTTATCCATTGGAAGTAGACCATGATTAACCACAACCAGAGACATAGAAAACTGAGGAATTGATACAGAAAGTATGTTGGAAAATTGTTATTGTCTGTATAATAAAGTTATACAAGTATTTACTGAAACCTTGTGTAAAATAATTAGACTCGGTTCCTTCTGGTGTACATGTGCACCGATTGGTTATCAACAAACAATGGCAAAAAAAACTGTATATTTCAACTTCTCATAGCTACGCTTCTTTATCACAGTCCAACTATAGTTCCTAGACTGAAGAAGGTGAGGCCAGTATTCCTCACTTCTCCACACCTGCACCACGTGTACAGTAATGTGTGGAAGCAGTCAAGCCAGAAAGGGGTTGGCCATTTGGGCTGTTTGTGAGGGCTCCACCATCTCTGTGACTTTTCATGGCAATCTGCATGCAGAAGGGATGCAGAATAAAGCAGGAACACAAAATAGTTTGTTACAAGTTTACAAACCTGTTTCCCTGCACTATAAAGCTGTTGTGGCAGTTTAAGGCATAATGGCCCATTTACATGACAGAATCTGCCACAGATTCTGCCCTAAGATCAGTGGCAAATTCCGCCTGCCATTGTATTGAGTGGAAGGCAGAGATTAAAGCAGGACGCTGGGGAAAAAATAAAAAATTTAGATTTTTGTCACTATTTCTGCAGCTAAGTCAGCCATTAAGTCCAGCTCAAGACTTCACGCTGGTTAGGCCAATTCATCTGAGTTTAATCCATGGCAGAAAACAAATTCTCTACTTGGTATTTTGCCGAGTGGGCGGAAAATAAAGAGGAATCTGAGGTGGATAGACATCTCAAATTCCTCTTCATTTTCTGAAGTGTACCTAAAAGGTTTGACTGCTGGACCTCCCCCCTACTTCCCAAGGCCTGCAGGACTATTTAGACTCTTGCAACCTACCCTCCCTAGACTCCTCGGCCCTTGCTTCTCTTAACGCCCCGATTATGGACGAAGAGATTACCGACACTCTGAAGAGTCTTCCGAATGGTAAGGCCCCGGGCCCTGGCAGTCTCACCTATTTATACTATAAGACCTTCCAGTCAATACTTCTTCCTCACTTTTGGAATCTATTCAACTCCTTCCTGGACGGTGCTCCCATTCCACAGTTGATGCTTCATTCCCATATCACCTTAGTTCCTAAACCAAACAAAGACCCCCAAGAGTGCACTAACTATCGACCCATAGCTCTCCTTAACTCTGACCTTAAACTTTTCACTAAAATCCTAGCTACTAGATTGACCGCTTGGCTCCCTTCTCTTATCCACAAGGACCAGGTTGGTTTTGTTCCCTGCCGTTAGGGGTGACATCACCAGAAGGGCTGTGGATTTGTTAGATGTAGCCAACCATACTGCTACCCCTGCCCTCCTTTTGAGCTTGGATGCTGAGAAGGCCTTCGATCGCCTTGACTGGTCTTTCATGTTTGCTACTCTTAAGAAGTTTGGCTTTTCGGGGGCCTTCCTCTTGGCACTCACTGGACTCTACTCTTCCCCCTCGGTGATAGTTAAGCTCCCACATACCATTTCCTCATCGTTCCCCATTCGCAGTGGGACTCGGCAGGGTTGCCCTCTATCCCCTCTTATTTTTGCCCTCTGTATTGAACCCCTAGCTTCTATGATACGTTCCAATCCCGATATTGCAGGGATTCCTGTGCATGATCGAGACTTTAAAATTAGCCTCTTTGCTGATGATGTCCTGCTGACCCTCACCAACCCACACACCTCCCTCCCAAATCTAATGTTAACATTGCAAGATTAGTCACTTCTCTGGTTATAAGGTTAACACCTCGAAAACGGAGGCCCTCCCGTTGAATATTCCAAACTCTGTCCTCCAACTCCTGCACCATAACTACAATTTCCAATGGAGAGACCGTTCCCTTCGCTATCTGGGTATTCAACTATCCTCATCCTACACTACCTTATATTCGGTTAGCTATCCCCGGCTCTTTCGTGACCTCCGATCCCTCCTGGATAAATGGCGTCCCTTACATATCTCCCTGATAGGGCGCATCACTGCTGTTAAGATGACGCTCCTCCCTAAACTCCTATTTTTTTTTTTTAAACCCTGCTGGTGGCGGTCACCTGCTTGGAGCTATGCTCTCTTCAGAAGGCTATTTTTCCAATTAATTTGGAATGGGAAGAGGCACCGCATTCCGCGTTCAGTTATGTTGGCTGCTAAGGCAGAGGGGGGTCTGGCGGTTCCTCACCTACTTCATTACTATTGGGCGGCCCATTTACGATGTATACTGTTTTGGGCGTCGGCCCAGGCCTATACGAAATGGGTGGAAATAGAAAAGCTCTGGCTGGCTCCCATCCATCCAAATGCTTTCTTATGGTCTCGTCCACCCCTCCTGCCTTCCACCCCTCTTTTAGGACCCATTCGGTTCACTAGGGCCATCTGGATTACCTGCCGTAAGCTCTTCCGACTCGCCTCCCGTCACTCATCCATGGTTTCCTTCCTGTATAACCCCCTCCTCTCGGGGGGGCTGGGGCCCTGATATAGTGCGTCCTTGGAGCAGACTAGGTTTGTTTCATATCGCTGACCTGATTGACCCGTTGACCTTGGAGCTCAGGCCTTTTGACCATTTTACTTCCAACCTGCGCTTACCACCTGCCTAATGGCTTCACTATAGACAAATAGCTCATCTTATGACCACTCTGTTTGGGGCCCTGCAGGTGTCCGTACCTACGCCTTTTGAGAAGATTTGCCAAGTTGTACCTCTGCGAAGGGCCTGATATCAGCTATTTACCGTATCCTCTCTTCTCTGGAGGGACGCGCTCCCCTCGTCCAAAAATGCATGGTCAGGTGGTTGGAGGAGGCTCTGAGCGGGCAGATTTTCCCGGCACAGTGGCAGATCATATGGTCATGTGCGGCTAAATCCATCCACCTGTATTACATTCCGTGAAACCCAATATAAGTTGCAGATGCTATGGTACCACACCCTGGCCCTCTTACACACCCTCAACCATAGCCTTCCCAATGCTTGCTGGAGATGCATCTCTGGGGAAGGTACGTTATATCACATCTTTTGGAGTTGCCCCTTGATCAGTGCTTTCTGGACTGAAGTTAAGGAGTTAACTGACAAGCTCTTTCTCCAGGGTGTCCCGCTAGATCCTTTGGTTTACCTACTTAATCTGCCTCACCGACACCTTGGCAAAAAGTCCTCTAGGCTCTTCCTATATCTTTGCACATCACAAGGCATTATGGGAAAAGGAGCTGGGAAGCTCATGCGCCCTCTGTTGGATGTAACAGATCCTCAATCTGCTTTTGACCCACTGGGTCTTGAGACAGCAAAAGGGATTTTAGCCAAGCCAATATCACTCATCTGCATACAACGCTGTTTCGGAATTTTTGTCCCTCATCAGTGCAGAGCACAAAGCCAAAAATCCCGAAACTGCGCTGTATGCAGATGAGTGAAATTGGCTTGGCTAAAATCCCTTTTGCTGTCTCAAGACCCAGTGGGTCAAAAGCAAATTGAGGATCTGTTACATCCAACAGAGGGCGCATGAGCTTCCCAGCTCCTTTTCCCATAATGCCTTGTGATATGTAGATGCTTAGTAGAGGGCAAAAGGCAATTCAAAACTCTACACACCTTCACTGGTGCTCTCCCAAGGAGAGAGATTCCCTTCCCTATAGCTTTGCCCAGCAGCTAAAACACTTATAGCCCTTCACTGGAAGAGTGTGCATCTCCCTACTGGTCCTGCTCTTGTGGCCCGTGTCAAGGATGTATGCAGTCTAGAGTATCTTACCGCCGCACTCCATAACGCGATGGATGCCTTCCAGGCAATCTGGTTGCCGTGGGATGCATACTGCATCCTCCCTGGCCTCTGATCTCCTTGTCCCCCTACCACCTCTCACCCTGTTCCCTGTCTTTGTCTGTGTCATGTTTCATGTTTGATGTCTTATTTGTCCCTGTTCAAACTGGCTTTTCTTGGTTTACTGTTTGCTGCTCTCCATTTGTTTTTTGTATTTTGGATGTTTATCCTTTTGCTTTTATCTTAAAATGTTTGTAAAAACTTAATAAAAATTACAGTTAAAAAAAAACAAAGTTTGACTGTTTTTCAAACTATGTGGTAACGGTATATTCACACAGTTGTTTCACACAGATTGTGATGTGGAACTTGTAGGAATTGGCATGAAAAGACTTAAATACTCACTGAAAGTGTCCTGCCCTATCTTGCGTTGGTTCATTACTGGAAATCTCAGTACATGACCACCAAATGATCAACCATATTTAAAGTGTTTTTCCAGGCTAAAAATATTAATGATCTATCCATAAGAAAAGTCACTTATATCAGATCTGTGGAGGTCTGAAACTCAGCACTCCCATTGATGGAGCAGAAAGCAAATGGCTTTGTTCTCTGTGTAGTGGCCAGACCAGGTACTGCAGATCAGATCCCCTTCCTCTGTATGGAAGCTGAGCTGAAGTGCCTCAGTTCCGCCACTACACAGAACAGCGTTGTCTACTTTCTGCTCTCTTAGCAGCTAATACACAGAACAGCTGATTGGTGGGGGTGCTGGGGTTCAGACTCCCACAGATCTTCTATTACCAGTGGTGTGATTCTGAGCTCTGAGTCACACCCCCTGCCTGACACTGCCCTTCTGACATTACAGAGCTTTAAGAGGACCTTTCACATCCTCAGAGATGTGCAGTACTGTCAGCTTACTGGGATGCGCCTGGTCCTGGAGATATCACTCCCCAACCCCCTCCTCACAGGTTCTCTTTAAATAGCCCATCTGGTACCAAAACTAAGTGCACTTGTTTCTCATGGACGGTGGGGGGCTGGAGAGAAAATTCCAACTGTGCTGGAATCCGTGGAGGGGCGACTATTAAGAGTTACAATAACTTGAATAGTTGAAGGTGGTGAAAGGTCCTTTTCACATTTGGGATCATCAGAATGAAGTGGTAACCTGAAGCTGAGCCTTGGATTTCTGCTACAGGCTTCATAGCAAAAATACATTTTGAAATTTCTGACATGTTTCATGCCATGTGAACATACCCATAAAGAGCTGCAGCATAAAGAAAAATACTTTCATGGGTAAATAATTGTTCTACTAAGCAAATATTCATTCACTAAATAATCTTCCTCTGCACAAGGAAATTCACAAACCCTAACATGTTGTGTCTACATGTGGTTCGTGAGTCAAATTTAACCCCCTACGAATACTGCATTGAATCTGTACGTGCCTTGCAATCCTTCAACTCTTGGAACTGCTAAGAGCGAGCTGCCCTTCCCTGCTGAAATATACATGGACACTTCTGATCAGAGCGTGCCCCGACAGCTATCTCTTGTGCATGGCCAGCATATCTCTGGGTTGTTTCCTATTTGACTGTGACAATTCCTATAGCTGGACACTAGGAATCCTATATTTGGCTCCAATAGACTATTACTTTGTCCGTTCCTGATCTGAAGATTCATCCGAAACCTTAGTACAATGTGGTGACATAGCGTAAAGTGCTTTTTATATGCAGTCACCGGATCAAAGCTGAGCAGGTTGTAAATGATGCATCCTTATTTATTTTTTTCTCTCTGTTACTTATTGACTAGTCACATTACTGGCGCTGTAAACACTGTGGTATGCTGTAAGTCATCTTTGGTGTTACCAATGAATATTTTAAGTCTATGATTTTGCTATGCAGTCATGGAGCGATACAGTGTATTTTATAGTGAGCACAGAAATTAATTGCTTGTGATTTTCATGTTATAAAATAGGATTTGTCATCTTCCAAGCTCAGTTCATACCTATTTTTATGTTCCACTTGAAAATTTACAAGTGGTAGTTTGAAACAGCCAAATTTCACATATGGCTGGAGCAAGCTCAAGAGTGAGGCTCAGTTCACGCTGTTAAACATGGTCCGTGTGCGAGCTGGGACGAGCCTGAACAGTATGCCGGGACATGACTCCTAGCATTATAGTTATCTATAATGTTGATAAATCCGCCGCACACAAGGATCAAGTCTCCAGTCGTGTGAATCTAGCCTGTGACCCACACTATATATGAAAAAAAAATAAAATATGTCCAAAAAGTCAGCACTCCGAATAGTTTCAGTGAAGCAAAGTTTAATGTTACTCCCCTGCATACGTCTGACATTTCAAACATCATTAAAGTACATCTGAGAGAATAAGTCGCCTTTGTTTCACTGAAACTTTTTTTTTTTTTTCCTTTGCAAATTTGTGGATTATAAGGATGCAGGGTTGGGGTCCTAAGGCTTGTACCCCTTTGCTACTTGTATGGATTCTTTTGCATATATGTATTATAAACGGCATCCTTATACACACTGTGCACAATCCTTATTCCGGGTAGGTAGCTGAAGACCACATGAAATTTCCTTCCTTGGGGCAGGGGTGGGGGACTCCTGTGTGTTTCATCCCTATATGAATTGTCACTGCTTAGTTTACAGGTCTGGATCCAGAAAAGACCTTCTCAGCTGTTCTGTTTTCTTGTTTTGGATCACTTAAAATGTTGTGCAGGATTAAAAAGATGGCTGTTTTCTTCTCAGGAAGTGACATCACGTCCACTGGTCACATGGTCATATGTTGCAGCTCAGTTCCATTTGGCATTGTCATATGAACAACAGATGTGAGGTCACTTCCTGAGAAGAAAATGGCCATGTTTTTAATCCTAAACAGTTTAAGGCTAGGTTCACATCTTCGTCGGAGTCTCTATACGAGACTCCACCACAGATTCTGCTTAAAATCAGCGGGAAGCGAAGTCCTACAGGGTGGACTTTTCTCCGTCAGTTTCAGTATAAAATCGTAGGAACCTGGGCGGACCCCATTATAGTCTAATGTATCCGCTTTTTAAGCGGACAGAGTTTTCACCTTTTGGGTCCTATGCGGACCTGAAGGACACTCAAACACTAGTGTGAACCTAGTGTAAATGATGCAAAGAGCCGGACTTGATGGAGGTGGTGAAAGGTCTTCTCGCCTCATTTAAAAAAACAAAAAAAAAAAAACTGCAGACCTCTTTGGATCCAGACCTGTAAACTAATCCATAAATGTACCATCTATACACAAACCCATTTAATAGCCTCTGCTCCAAAACAACCTATTAACTATAGAAATGTTTCTCACTTTAATTACTGTTGTTCTTCCCATACTTGTAAAAAAACATTTTTCCACCCCAAACCAGCCATGTTACTAAGAAAATCTTTATCTCTCCATCTATTCTACCCCACCATCCGACCTTTTCTGCACAGCTACTCACAGACCTACAAGCTTTCCGCCCCAGACACACCCAACCTCGCCACACTCTCTTCTATTTACACCTGCTATCCCTCTCCCTGCTACTCCTCACTTCTGGCGACATATCTCCTAATCCTGGACCACCCCTGCACTTCCCTGCTGTCGGATCTTTCCGCACAACCGCCATCAGCGCACGGAACCCCCTAAACCTTACACCTATCTTACCCACGCCCTCCCTGGTGCACTATGGAATGTTCGCTCTGTATGCAACAAACTTTACTACATCCATGACCTCTTCATTTGTCATAAATTATCATTTCTTGGTAACACAGAAATGTGGATAACACCCTCAGACACCACCTCCCCTGCTGCCCTCTCCTATGGAGGTCTGCAATTCTTGCACACTCCCTCCCTCCCCCAACAATAAACCTGGTGGAGGCGTAGGCATACTCCTGTCTGACAATTGCTCCTTCGCCCCAATCCAACCGCTACCTGCTCTCACCCTCCCCTCCTTTTGAAGAGCACTCTGTTCACATTTACTCGCCCTCCAAATGGCCGTCATATATCAACCACCAGGACCTACTTCTGCCTTTATCGACCGCTTCAACACCTGGCTAATGCACTTCTTATCCAATGATATGCCCACCATCATCTTGGGTGATTTCAACATCCCCATTAACACAAACCACCACCCCCGATTCCAGTCTCTTGTCCCTCACCGCCTCCTTTGGTCTCTCTCAATGGTTCTCCTCTGCCACCCACACAAAGGGGCACACGCTGGACCTCATATTCAACCGCCTCTGCTCTCTAGTTAACCTCTCTAACTCCCTCTCCACACTCTCTCTGACCACAACTTGCTGACATTCTCTGCCCTCTCCTCTGTAATAGACCCCTAAACCAACATGCTCCCGCAGGAACCTTAATTGCCTTGACATCCACATGCTCTCAGACTCTCTCTCCTACCACTTGCTGACATAACTTCACTCCAGGACGCAGATACTGCCGCTGACTTCTACAATACCACCATCACTTCAGCCCTTGACGCTGTTCCCCCCTTCACTCACACCAGAGCCCGATCAATAGGAAACCCTGGCACACCGACCTGACTAAAAAACTGAGATGTGCCTCACGGGTTGCAGAATGCCTCTGGAAGAAAAGCCACTCCCAGGAAGACTTCAGGTATAAAGAGGCAGTTCTCACATTCAAGAATGCACTCCCCCTCTGCAAAACAGGTCTACTTCTCCACACTAATATCCGCCCTATCCCGCAACCCCAAACAGCTATTCACTACCTTCAACTCCCTTCTCCGCTCTCCTGTGCCCCCTCCAACATCGCTTATCACAGCTGATGAGTTTGCCTCTTATTTCAAAAACAAAATTGACACCATCAGAGACTTTCACCCTACACCCCCGACAACCACCCCACCCAACTGTCCTGTGCTCTTCATCTCTAACCTGTTTCTCCAAAGTCACTGATGAAACGCTCTCCACCCTAATCTCTAAATCCCACCTTACCTCCTGTGCTCTTGACCCCATCCAGTCACATCTCATCCCCAAACTCTCTGAAGTCATTACTCCTGCCCTAAACCATCTCTTCAACCTATACCTAACCAATGGTTCCTTCCCTTCCACCTTCAAACATGCCACCTTCACCCGTATACTTAAGAAACCCTCCTTCGACCCGTCCTCTCCAGCCAACTATCGCCCCCATCTCACTGCTCCCATACGCCTCTAAATTGCTGGAGCAACATGTCCACTCCGACCTGTCCTCCTATCTCTCGTCCAACATGCTCTTTGACAGACTACAGTCAGGCTTCAGGCCCCAACACTCTACAGAAACTGTCCTAACCAAGGTCACTAATGACCTTCTAACTGCCAAAGCCAAACGCCACTACTCTGTCCTACTCCTCCACCCCTCCTCTGCCTTTGACACAGTCAACCATTCCCTCCTATTAGAAACGCTCTCATCCCTTGGCATCTCAGACCTAACCCTTTCCTGAATCTCCTCATACCTCACCAACCGCACAATCAGCGTCTCCCACTTGCACACCATCTCCTCGCCAGGCCCTCTTTCTGTAGGTGTCCCCCAAGGCTCTGTCCTAGGACACCTCCTGTTCTCCATCTACACCCTCGGCCTTGGCCAACTCATGGAATCCCATGGTTTCCATTACCATTGCTATGCTGTCGATACCCAAATATATCTCTCTGGACCAGACATTACCTCTCTGTTGTCCAGAGTCCCAGAATGTCTAGCAGCTGTAGCTTCCTTTTTCTCTCCAACTACTTTCTCAAACTCAACATGGAGAAAACGGAGTTCATAATCTTCACCCCTCCTCGCGTGGCCCCCCTACCCGATCCATCTATCAAAATTAATGGAACCACACTCACCCCAGTCCCACGGGTCCGCTGCCTTGGGATAACCTTAGACTCTGACCTATACTTCAAGCCTCATGTTCAAACCCTCAACACCTCCTGCCGCCTCCAATTCAAGAACATCCATCGAATCCGCTCCTTCCTCACCCCTGAAACTACAAAGATGCTAGTCCACGCCCTCATAATCTCCCGTCTAGACTACTGTAACACCCTTCTCCATGGCCTTCCAGCTAACACTTTCACCCCCCTCCAGTCCACCTTAAACTGTGCTGCTCGCCTAATACACCTCTCCCCCCCCCCCCCCCCCGTTCTTCATCCGCCACTCCCCTCTGCCAATCCCTTCACTGGCTACCCATCGCCCAGCGAATAGAGTTCAAATTACTAACGCTGACATACAAAGCCATCCATAACCTGTCCCCTCCATATATCCGACCTAATCTCCCGCTACCTGCCCGCACGTAACCTCCTGATCCTCCAAAGACCTCCTACTCCGCTCTGCTCTTATCCGCTATTCACACAACCGTCTCCAAGACTTCTCCCGTACTCTAGAACTCATTACCAAGACACATCATACTGTCCCCCACAGTCACAAGCTTCAAGAAGGCCCTTAAGACTCACCTATTCAGGAAGGCCTACAACCTCCAATAACACTACTGTCACCACACCACCACCTGTACAGACTCTTCCCCCCCCCCCCCCTTCTGTCTCTGTCCCTCATAGACTGTAAGCCCTTGCGGGCAGGGCCCTCTATCCCACTGTGCCAGTTGGTCACTGTTAGTATTATCTGTTTTGTATATCTTGTGTACCGTATGTAAACCTTCAAATGTAAAGCGCCATGGAATTAATGGTGCTACATAAATAAACAATAATAATAATAATAATTGTAACACATTTTTTTTTTTCTCTAGCTTCCTCTCTTCCCGAGTAGTCAGTGCTGCTAGTTTTGGTACCTTTTATATGCTATTTATTCTTCGTATTGTCAGGATGGCGGTGTCAGGCAGGAGCAGGCAAGGAGTATGATTCTGAGCTCTGACACTGGCTGCCTCTGATTGGAGCTCTGAATCACACCCCTGCCTGACAGTACAGTAGCACATCAGGCACCAAAAATAACAGCATAGATTGCTCAGGAACGGTGAAAGCTATAGAAGAAATTCCAACTCTGCCTGAATCTGTGGAAAAGAAGCTATTCATAAATGCTAAGAACTTGAGGTGGTGAAAGGTCTTTAACAAGTTGCTTACACAGTATAAAACTTGGTGAGCAGTGACATGTAAAAATGTCTTGTGTTGACTCATCTGCATCATAATAAACTGGTATATAGAAAGTTTTACAGTTAATCCCATCACTGCTGAGATGGGAAAACTAGCTTCAAGTTCTGACCACAATGGCTCTGCTACATAACTCCCATAAAAGTGATTATGAGCTTTGGTAACTGTCGCACAGCTGAACTATACAGTTTCCATAGCTACATAGCTATTGAAACAGAGTAGCTAAATGTGCTACATTGTTCCTGTAACTCCCATTCACCACTCTGGCAGTTATGGAAACACATGAGTGGCACCAGTATTACTTAATTAAAGGAAGTCTGTTATTGCCAAAATATGTTTTTAATTAAAGCTACGTTGGAATAGCCTTTATAAAGGCTATTCTACTCATACCTTTATTTATATTCTGCTCACTGCTATTTCTTTGAAACATTTCTTTCCATATGCAAATGATGCTCAGGGGGCATTCCCCCTGTGCTCCGAGCACACCAGTGTCATCCTCTGCTCGCTGCATCCAGTGCTTCATAGTCACTCCCCCCTGCATCTTCTGCTCTTCATCTTACTTGCGTAAGCATCTGACGCTGTTTTCGTCTAGATCGAAATCCCGCAGTGCGCTGTTAGCTCTGCCACTTCGGGTTTGGGCAGAGTCGACTGCGCATGCTGCGTCGGCCATTCTTCTTTTGTTTCTTACATGAGCGTTCTGCACCTGTGCAGTGCACTCATGTAGTTTTATGGAGTATTGAGCATGCTCAGTACTTCATAGAACTACGCTTGTGTAAGAAACAAAAGAAAAATGGCCGACGGAGCATGCACAGTCGGTGTGATTATTGTGAAGCAATATGAGTGCCAGAATTTTGTTCTATTACTACTGATCAGCAGACGTTTCCTGTCACACAGCTATAATGAAGGAGCTCACAGCTCAGTCTCCCTAACTATATACTTATAGCCCCCATAGCAAGCACTACCTGTGAAAACTGACGAGAAAGAAGGAGGTGGAACAACTCAGGCACTGTATTCTGATCACGTGACCTGGAGTTGGAAGCAGTCCATATCCCCAGCTTTGGGGAAGGGGGACCCTGGAAAAAGTAAGTAAAAAATATAACTCCCTGGATAACTTTGGATTTGGGTTCCCAATGGATGGTCATGCTAATACTGTATTGTTCACACCACTGTAAATTACTTCCATTTTGTGTTCAGGTTCAGATGTTACTGGATGCAATTTATTTATTTTATTTATTTTTTTTGCAAATTTAATATACAAATGGTGCCCTCATTACTCCTGATATATTTGACACCAGCTTAGCAATGCTTCTATTATACAGTAGTGAGTTTTATGAAACCCCATGTTTATTTGAAGGTGTGTAAGCCGCCAGTTCTATTCCTTATATCCATGTCGTAATGGTGAATAGTTCTTATATAGAAGTCTATAAAAGATTATATATTAACATGCTCCTACTTTATGAGGTGATTCTTCAGTCCGTGAGGCATCTGAGTCACTGGAGTGGGTGTCTGGCGATCACGAATTGATACAAGAAGCCTGTTGAGTGTCTTGTGAAAGTCGGCATGCAGAATGGATGTGAGACGGTAGGCAGCTCTCAGGTCTCTTACGGCAAGTAAGTTTCAAAAAGGTTTGTGATGTTTGGGCTAACATCACACATGCAGTGTGTATGTGTTTAAAGCCATACGCAGGAGTGATGCAAAACTGTGAACAATGGGTTTCACTTCTGGCTTTGATTCACATAGGGTATACGGAGACAAGGGTAGCATGCTGGTCATTATAGTTGAAGAGGCAGAGATCCCAGAGTCCCTTGTTTGAAAGGGTGGTATTGTGCATGCCTGACTACCTGTCGAATCACTTCTGATGGACCGACTATGTGGGCAGAATGGTGGCAGCGCTGGTGTCCTAGGTTCAAATCCAGCCAAGGACCAACTCTGCATGGAGTTTGTATCTTCTCGTGTTTGTGTGGGTTTCCTCCAATACTCCAAATTCCATAAGGAATTTAGATTGTGAGCCCTATATGGTGGTGATACTGCATAGCACTGCTGAATTTGGTGGCTCTATATAGGTAAGCAAAAAAAAAAAAAATTAAATGACTGTACTCTGTACAATAGTGGACGGCGTATGATATATCCTATGCCAATTTTCTCCTTCCACTGCAAGCTATGATCAACAGTTTCTTCACTGTAGTCAAAAGGATGAGGAAACTTGCAATACATGGTCTCAATTCCTCTCAATTTTGATCTTGAGTTCTTGATTTCCTGTGTCAGAGATTGCTCTTAAATGTTCAATCTTCATAAGCTTGAATAAAATCAATATTTTACTTTTAGGCTGAGGCCTCACATTGCGGAAACGCCTGTACACTCGGTTGTGAGTTTTAAGCCTTAGGCATGCGTTGGTGAACCTATCTCACCCATGCCAGAAGGGACACTCAAAGCCCTCTCTATTGGCATGCTGTCGCCCCATCCAGGCTCTCTGATTGCTCACTAATGGGGATTCCGGTACAGGAGCATATAGTACCGTGTGGGGGGCCCACTGTGGAGCATATAGTACCGTGTGGGGGGCCTTCACTATTTGTCATATAGTATTTGTTTTATAGCAGATGTGATATTATTACAGGCCGTAATAACATTGCACGGTCACTATAAAACAGATCCTCTGCGATGTAAATAGTGAATATTGTTCAAAAGTATACCAAATGCAAAATTCTATCTTTCAGTACAAAGTTTTGTAAAACTCCTTTCACACAACTGTATTTTGCGGGTCTGTAACTGTCCGCAATTGTGGATCCGCACAGTATTGAGGATAAATTACTGTGTTGGCACTTTGCGATTAAATTAGTGGTTTTTGGGTTGCCGTATGGGCACTCGGTCTCTAAAAGGTTTGTCATCGCTGCCTTAGGCAATCTCGCCCTAGTAATTTAAGATTAATAGTAATAAACTAATTTCTAATTGTCATCAGCTCTGAACAGTTCATTGCAGTATTTTATGATTGCCTCAGAAATAACATAACTTTCCCTATTTCAGGATTTCCCCAGAGCCTGATTTCTTGTACTTCTGAAAAAAACTTTCTGCTTTTTTAGGTTTTGGTATAGAGATGATATTCATGATCATCCACTCTCACATATTACATCCTTCTGAGTTGAAACACTTAAAGTACTTGTCCGGGTTAAAATGAAATTTATACTTTAACCTAAACACCCTCCCCCCTGCATACTTTCTATTTACCAGTATCGCCAGGGTGGTCATGTGACCGCTTCAGACCGATTATCCGGTGACGTCCCATTTCCAGAAATGGAATGTCACCAATACTAAACCCCCCCCCCTCCTCCAATCATACATGCCTGTCTTCCTGTCCAGATCTTCTGGGCACGGGAGATGACTTCCTTCTGTGCGGCTGGCTCCTCCTCTTTTTTGACGTCTGCCAGTTCGTGCGCAATAGAGCCGGAGTCCCAGCATTGCGCTGTAGCAGTCACTCCATCTCTATTGCGCAGGCGTGGGGTGCGCCAGGACTCCGGCTATATGGCGCACGCACTTGCAGATGTCAAAGAGGGATAGTCGTCCCCACAGAAGGAAGTAATCTCCCGTGCCCAGTAGATTTGGACAGGAAGACAAGTATGATGGGGTGGGCTGAGTAAGTTAGTCGGGAAGGGCTAGTAGTGGATGGTATAGCTAGGGAGACGGGGAGGGGGGAGGGAGTGAGAGGGAGGTAGTGTGTCATGCAGTGCATCATGGTAGTTGTAGGATAAAAGCACAGGAAGCTACACCATGTAAACAAATTCAGGGGATGGTATTTGGGTGCACTAACTAACCCATTGATAGCACTAATAGACCTTTTTTTAAAAAAAAAAAAATTTATTGCCCGGCAAACCCATTTAAATCCTTTGTAACACTTTTTAGTTATAGCTGCAGTGTCAATGTTATATAAAGATCCGCTAATTTCACATATGGAGATGTGTGAAATAAAGCGGTGATCAGGGGGAAAACATCTCTCCGCTGCCTGTAATGGCTGGAGTTTACTATAATATCTGTGTGTGTGTTTGTGTGTATATGTTGCACCTCTTCCACAGATGGTAAGTACCATCTATGAATATCAAATATCACATGACATGTGCTTTAGTGAGGATGTATTTATTGTCTGTCTGTAATGCAGAGACTGCTGCAGGGTCAAAATCCAGACTTCTATGCATCTCATTTACATGTTATTGACCTAGATATACTGTAAATGAGGATTCACGAGGAACGCATAATAACATAATACTGCTTACTTCACCAGATAATACTCAACCCATCTGCAGGGCAGAAGAAAATACAGTCAATTACAGAAAAATGGCAAGATTTAACCTCTATTACTAGTATGGTCACAAGTTGAGTAACCGATTTATGGATTCACAATGCTTTAGCAGATTTGGCACAAATGGTTAATAAATATTAGGAACATTTCATCTTACAATAGTATCTTGCCTGTTGTCTATGAATAAGCGCATATACATAGGCCTATGTATAGATTTGTGTGAACGACAATGTTTGCCTCGCATGAGCCACCCCTCCATTCACCATTGTAACGTATGGGCAGACATGAGCTCTAACCTCCAGCATAGGAGTAGATGTTTTTTTCGTCCAGTTCTGAATGATAACATCTCTTCCTGGCCTTCTGTGTTTGCTGCTTAATGGTTCAGCAGCCGACATCAGAGGTTTCTGTGATGGTTTGGACAGAATCTGTGCAGCTGCAGCCCTGGTCGTGGAATGTTGTAACCCATGAAATGGCGAGGAACCTACAGTAGCTTGTCTTTCCTTTACAGCTACATCATGGAAACGTATACGCAAGTTAGGGAAGCTGCAGGCTGCTCCTTTTCTTCTGACATGTAGGCACATGAAGTGTTTTTGTTTTGCTTTGTACATACTTTTTTCCCAATTTCTCCAGAAACCCAAGGGGAAAAAAACACAAATTTTACGATTTTTATTTAAAAACAAAAATGTATTCTCTGGTCTGTTAGAAAGCAAAATGGTGTAAATTATAGTGAAGGTAAACTAATGGTGGCTGAATTTGAGTTATCTGCTCTTTTCTGGTCCTCAGCTATGTCATGTGACTAGCAATAAGATCTTCCAGCTAACATGGCTTGTCATGTGTGAACATGGAGGCTGGGGCTCAACGTGGGATAAACGCCCAATTTGCAAGCGGTGGAAAAAAACGCATTTTTTTTAGTCACAGCAGAGTGGATATGGGATTCTAGCGAATCCCATCCCTACTTTGCGGTAAATGCGCTGCAGACATGTAGAGATTTCCAAAACCATTGCAGTTTTGGAAATCGCAGCATGTCAATTATACCTACGGAAATGCCAGTAGTTTCCCTATAGGTATAGTTGAAGCAGAAAGTCCACATACGAAAACCTCTGCAAAGCACAGCGGCAAGAACTGCAATGAGTTGCCGCCGCGTTTTTCCTACAGCGTTTTTTTACTGCGGGACGCCACATGGGGCCTTAGCCGAAGTCTGTCTCCATTAATTAATGAGACTCACAGTGAGGTTCTCATTGAAATTAATGAAGCAACTGATTTCCTGTCCACACATGACTCTCTTGTCAGTTGGTGAGTCTGATTACTTGTCACATGACACAGCTGAGGACCTGAAAAGATCGAATAGCTCACAAACACAGCCACCACTAAGATGACCTTCACTAGGTGAGAAATAATGACTTCAGTATTGAAATTTCTACATTGTAAGTCATCTGAGTGCCCTTTTACAAGGGCTCATTGGTTTTATTAACCTTTATACTTAACCATTGACCACGTAAAAATGCCAACAGATATAGTACTGATTGATCTTGTATGCTGGCATAAATCTCATTTGTTAGCACCACATTCCCTTGTGAATTAGTTTTCAGCAAATGCAAACTGTAAAAGGGTGAACAATTGTGTGAAAGAATATTCCTCCCCATATATTGCGATGATTGGTGCTCATTATATGTCATTTACATTCACCCATCAACTTACTATATCTGGTAACAAGCACTGGGTACCTGTGCTTTCGATGAGTGCATCACAGCATACGCTTACCAAGGACATGAAACCTCTTGAACAGGCTAGTATAATCCCTCTTTGTGTGCTCACGTGTAAAGGAGAAGTGTACAGTCTATTAAATGTGCGGTGTATTTTGTGAATTATGGGTATTTTTGGCACTTAATGCTTTTTCTGTATCTACAGTGTTTAGTGTCGGTGATGAGCGATGGGGTATGATGTAACACGCTTCCAGGGTGATGTGGACGAAGATCTTATCTGCCCCATCTGCAGTGGGGTTTTGGAGGAGCCAGTTCAAGTAAGTGATAGACATTCTTTATAGTCTTGGAGCACTTGGTGTCATGTGGCAATGTGTTGTTTCCTTTTTATTCCTGTATTTGTCTAGGCCTCCTATGTCTTCACACATTCGCTTTATAATCGTTGATGCAGTGCTCACATTTACAAAACTGTCACAATCCCTAGTGGCTGTGCATGGTATTACAGCTTTCCCATTGAAGTGAATGAGAAATAATACTGCTCACACCCACTATGTTCTTGAATAGTGTTGTGTAAGCACTGCAGGGGTGCTGGAACCCCCGCTGATCGGATATTGATGATAGGCCATCAGTTTTATCTGTCCAGTTCTAAGTATTGCGATATATCTACTAGCATATTTCTTAGTTTGATAGTCCAAGTTCTCGAGTAGATATATGAAGGTACAGTACTCTTAGGTTTAATTTTACTAGGCACGCTATTCATACACAGTAGCCTTCAAGCTATTCTTGGTTTAAGTGATTCCTCAGTATAAAGTAAGCATTTCTGCCAGGCGGGCCTTTTAATGTCCCTGCGGGATTTGTGAGTACCGGTCACATGAGCCAGCTGGTGTTTTGATGCTTCCGTCCTATCTGCACTGTCCCAGGCAATGCACTAAGGTTAAATCTTCCAAGAATCTTAGCGTGTTCCTCACTCCAGCTGCAGCTCCTAACGGTAATACTAGAAAAGCAATGCAGACCTTTATGCTTTATTCAGGTAGTATTAGAAAAAAAAGCACACTCATATCTATTTTGTGTGACCTGCAGTGTGTTACAACTCTGCAGATTTTTAACGCTGTAAGTACTCTGTCGATTCAGGGGACCTTGAAATCACGTTAAGGACTGTGTGACATAAAGGCAGGTTCTGTATTTGTGGCACTGCATTAGAAATGATCTACCTGGTCACTTTAATTCAAGTTTCCCTCCCCCGCCCCCACACTAGTCTTACCATATGGACTCAGACTTATCATTAGGATTGTAGATCAAGTTACTAGGAGTGTTTGCCTTATGACAGCGAAAGCTACTGTGCACAAGGGAATTTGCAGAACACAAGTCGTCTGTTTGTATTTCTGATTTTTTTTTTTTTTCCAGCATAGTGTGCACTTATAGATATGTTGATAGGTTTGTCGCAATTTTGCACTTCCAGATAATCTTCTGATTTAGTTGTTTGCATGATGTGTTATTAGAAATGAGCTTCTGTAAAAATGTCATGGAAGTAGATTGCTTTATACAGTGATATCTACATGCACAAGTAAGGATGGACAGGATTGTACTATGTTACTCTCTTAAGGCCGGTTGCAGACGACCGTGCTGCAACCGGCCTGGCGTGACTTAAAAGCACGTGGTGCACACGGGGGACACGGGAATGTTCCCGTGTACCACCCATGCACTTGCTGTGCTTCTGCGGTTCCTTTCATTAAATGAATAAGGAGCCACGGAAGCACGGGCTGCAAAATAGGATGTGTCTTATTCGTATCCTATTTGATGCGGCCCACACATGGGACCATGAAATACACGGATAGCACACTGACCCACAGCACGATCGTCTGCAACCGGCCTAAAGAGGATTCTTTACTAACTCTCTTCTCATCCTTTTAATAGGTGCCGCTGCACTGATTCCAGCACAGATAGATAGATATATCTATCTATCTATCTATCTATCTATATATCTATCTATCTATATATATATATATCTTTTTTTTTTTTTTTTTTTTTTTTTTTTTCTCTAGCCCCAACTTTTTCTGAGCAATCAGTGCAGTTAGTTTTGGTGCCTAGTACGATATTAGGCTCCAAGTGGGTGGAGTAGAGCAGAAGCCTGCTCCTGATTGACACCATCCACCTGACAGTACAGAACCTAATAAGCATATCAGAATGCACCAAATCGAACAGCACTTATTGCTCGGGATTGGTGGAGCTAGAGAAAAAATTCCAACTGCAGAATCAGTGGAACTTGACCTATTAAATGATGCAAAGAACTAGAGATGGTGGAGGAGGTGAAAGGTCCTCTAAATGCTGCTATTTTGCTGCTGGCTTAAAAAAAACACAGCTAAATTTGCAACAATGAAAAAAGCATCTTTTCCGCAACGTGGAGCCTTACCCTTAGACCCGCTTCACATCTGCGTTCGGAGAGTCCGCTTGGGGACCCCCTGAACGGAAACCCGAACGCAGATGTGAACTAGGCCTAAGGCTAGTTGCAGACAACCGTGTGTATTTTGCGGTCAGCAAACTAGTAATTAGTCTTCAGTTTTTGCAGACAGTGTGTCGACTGTGTCGGTCGACAGTGTGTCTTCAGTATCCATGAAGTAGGTCCACAAAAACAGACAGTGTGCCATCAGTGTGTGATCCTAGTTTGCGGATCCACCATAACCCCCCCCCCCAAAAAAAAAAACAAAACAAAAACAGGAGACATCTAATGATATTCCTAGCTTGTCCATGAAAACAGACGGCACCCTGATGACACATGGAGTACATCAGTGTGCCTTCCTAGATTTTTAGTCTCCCATAGGCTTCTGTGGGCGAGTCTGTTCCACAAACACTGAACAGAATAGTACCTGCTCTATCTGATGCGACATGGACTCACGGCTCGCACACTGATCAGTGAAAAACATGGTTGTGTGCATGTGTCCATACAAATGAATGGGTCAGTGTGCTATCTTTGAAAAACACGGATGGCACACGGATCTCGCCCATAGTTTTCTGCAAGGGGCCTTAAACAGTTTCTGAAGTGGGCTGAAGTATTAGGCCCTCCCTGACAGGTATCATGTAGGTGTCAGGTTGTGTCAGAGGCTTATACCCATGGGTTCAGCAGGCAATAATATAACCTGTGTAGACATGAGCTGCATAAGAAATTTAGCAAGTCAGGACTCTTCTAAATCTGTCTATTTTTAGGGAATCTGGAGTTATGTTTAGAAATATTCCACAAGGAAAATTGCTAACAGCTGAAGTGTTTACTTTTCCATTCCTGCCTGGCAGGAAATCGCTTCCATTTCTCAAATGTTTCCTTCTGAAAGTACCAAATCCCTCCCACAGAAATGATTATTTTTGCAGTTGAAAAGTAGATGCGTAGTTTAGCATTGCATATATACTATAGAAGTAGTAATGGTGAGCATGCCATGGTTTTGCTCTGAGTACATTGAAGCAGTTTTCCCACAAATATAACCATGTTCAAATGTGTAGAGAATTAAGTTACACAATTTTGCAAATAAAAATTACAAATTTTGTATGGTTTTAAAGACTTTCTCTAACCACTCCAACCATGAATGCAGGAACTTTCTGACAAATCCCAGGCCATAGAAACTCAGCCATGATTTCCTTATTGTGGACAGGTTACCAGGCAGAGACACTACATGTTCAAGAAGATAACACAGACACAATAAGGAAATTGTGGCTACGTTTCTGCATTTATGGTTGTATCCATTAGCAACCGATCAAGGCAAAAGATTGTCAGCACTTTGGCAAAATTAGTAAAGGGGTTTTCCCATCTTCCTGTTTCAGCAACTTTGCTTCCTGTCTCCTTTTCTCGCTTCCTGTCTCCTTTTCTCACTTCCTGTATCTTCCCCCCCCCCTCCCTCCAGCTTACTGAACAGGACACTATGAAGTATCACAATACTTATTATGATTACTAGAAATCTAATATAAATGCAGATCACATAATATTCACAATCTTCTAGATAACGGCTCAGTGTGTTTACATAGAGAGATAAGACAAAGCTTTATGAGAAACCTGCAATTAGCTGACCTGATTGTCCTGCAGGCAGAGCTGTACATAACAGTAAGAGCAGTGAGTGATGTCACTTGTCCTGTCTTATCACACAGGTCCGGCGATATGGAAATGCTGTGTAAACAATGGGAGATATAATTTCACATAGCAGGAAAACAAAGCAGCATTGCCAAAGCAATATATTTAGGAAAACTCTTCAATTTACATAAGTTACCAGTATAGATAGGATCCTTGAGATTGGGAATATGCCTTCAATTGCTTATATTTGGATAAGCTGGAGCTTTACCTTCCTGATGCAGTCAGAAAGCTCAGCATAATACACACCAGCAAATCTCATCCAGATGCTGCAGGATAAATACCGCTATTGACCTATGGTGAGGATTTTAATTCTGCAATATGCTTTTGTTGCAGATTTTTTTTTTTTCTTTTTTTTTTTTTTTTTTTTCTTCAAACTTCACCCTTTACAATGCATAGGGTACAATCTGTTGTCAGTTGAAGTTGTCACCAATTCCACAGTGATGTGTGTTTTGTTTGTGTGTGTGTGTGTGTGTTGTTGTGTGTGGTTTTTTTTTTTTTTTTTTTTTTTTTTTTGTTCTGCTGCAGTTTGTCCTATGTGGACCTATTCTTAACTAGCTGAGCACCTGTTTAATGATCAGGGCTGTAGAGTCACAGGTAACTGGGGAATTTTGCTTCAAAATACTACACTTTGTTACAAAACACTACTGTTATTACAGTCCATTGCTGTCATATGTCATGGGCTGAGAGCAATGGACAATGGTTGTAGAGTAAAGGGAACAGGCCGAATTTCTTCTGTCATGTTTGTTAACTTTTGTAAAGCCTGCAGGACTTTCTTCCGTCAGAAAGTTAAAAAAACATGATGAAAGAAAGTTTCCGTAGTGTTTTTTACATGAGGGATGAATGCAGACACCAGACACTGTCTGCATTTGCCATTTAATGTCTGTCCTCCTACATTAAATAACAATAGTGTGAACCCCCCCCAACTATTTTTAATTATCGTATTTTTATTGTATAATTAATTAGATACACAATTTGTATATTTACTTTCATGGGAATTCAATCACTAGAATTTTGATGAATTTGAGGATTTTTTTTTTTTTTTTTGCTGCTTCTGACTGACTCTGGCTGTTAGACATTTATGAAGGAGTGCTAGTCAGTGGTCTGGCCTACTGCCTCCAGTCCCTGTAATGATCTTGTGAGTGGAGCCATTTTTATTGCATTGCTAGACAAGAATGACAGCAAGCAGAGTTCTTGAGAAATGAATAAAAGTATATTTAATAGTTCTAATCCATATAGGAATCAACATGAAGCTACAAATGTTTGGCAGAAATTGGAGGGTCTGTTGTGGATTTCAGCAGTGGATTCCTCATTGGATATTTGTCAGACTATGTTCTCATTTTTCAAAGTATCAAGTTAGCTTAGTTATGGTTTTACCAGTATGTCAGATGTGAAGGTTTTCATTTTGTACCTAGTGTAGAGAATTTATGGCGTACATTGATTTTCATCCAGATTTCTTTTCCTTCACAGGCTCCTCATTGTGAGCACGCTTTTTGCAATGCCTGCATCACACAGTGGTTCTCCCAACAGCAAACCTGTCCTGTGGACCGCAGTGTTGTTACAGTAGCACACCTGCGCCCAGTCCCCCGCATCATGCGGAATATGCTCTCTAAGCTCCAAATTACATGTGACAACGCTGTTTTTGGCTGTACCACCATTGTGCGACTGGACAACCTCATGTCTCACCTAAACGACTGTGAACATAATCCAAAGCGACCAGTGACATGTGAGCAGGGATGTGGGTGAGTTCATGTTTTGTTAATTTGTGGTTACAATGAGTAACTATTATTTATATTAATCCCCTGACAGTTCTAAACGTCTCCTGCTCAGGCTTTGAGCAAAGTACATTATGGTTTACCCCGAGCAGGAGACTTTAAATTCCGTGCACTTTCGGCTTTCCCAGTATGCAGGCTTTGAGGAACGCCCCCCTGACATTACTCTTCCATAGCCTTGTACTGTCAGACGCTAAGCTGTAACACCCGCCTTTCTGACAGTGAAGAGACATCTGTGCCGAAACGAACTATCTCCAGCATCCAGTCACGTATCTGAAAAACTGACAGCTTTCTAGCGGTATGTAATTCTGCACATCTCTGAGGATTTGAAAGATCCTCTTTAAAGGGGACCTTTCATGTCCTCATGTATATGCTGGTTTACATACCGCTAGAAAGCAGACAGTGCGCTGAATTCAGCGTGCTGTCTGCTTTCCTGTTATGTGGCCCGGGGCTGGAGCTATTGGTGCCGGTAGTTCTCTGCCCCATCGTCAGGACGTTTCTGACAGTCTAGCTTGGGTGTGTGTTCCTCACAGCTCAGCATCATCGCTGGACTGTAAGGAACGCCCCCTCTGACAGTACAGGCTATGGATGAGTACTGTCAGGGAGGGCGTTCCTTACCACCCTGTGATTACGCTGAGCTGTGAGGAACGCCCCCTCAGTACAGGGCCATGGACGAGTACAGTCATGGAGGGCGTTCCTCACAGCCAAGCTAGACTGTCAGAAACGCCCTTCTGACGATTGGGCACAGAACTACCGACACCGATAGCTCCAGCCCTGAGCCACATAACGGGAAAGCAGACAGCACCCTGAATTCAGCGCGCTGTCTCCTTTCTAGGGGTATGTAAACCAGCATATACATGAGGATGTGAAAGGTCCTCTTTAAGTAAATCTGTAAAAGCAGCAGTCTCTATCCGTTAAGAGTGGCAATTTTGGCCTTATTTTAAAGCCATGTGTGTAAATCCAGTAGATCCAGAAATATCACAGGTTGAAGTTGGGCTGTATATATTCACAGTTTTCACTTCAACCAGTGTGCAGGGGATCATATGCAGCTACAGGGAGAAGAGAATGAGGAATCAATTTCATATATCTATGGCTTCAGATAACCCCAGGTGAAGGGGTATGTTTGACTTTTGTTCATGATATCACCATACCCTCCCCTCCATCAATCAGACAATACTTGGTGATTAACCCCTTAGATGCTGCAGTCAATACAAACTGCAGCATCTAAGTGGTTTTACAGAAAAATGTAAAAGTAGACCTTGTGTTTTTTTGTTTTTTTTAAATTAAAAAGAAAAAAAAACACGCAATTGGTATCTTCACATCTGTAACACCTAAAATCGGTACATTTGTTCTACATGATACACGCCGTAAACCATAAAATTCTTATGGCAGAATTGATATTTTCTGTTTAACTCCCTTCTCACCAAAAGTAATAAGAACTGATCAAACAGTCTTATGTACCCACAAAATACAATGTCTTGTAAAATAACATTTTATTTATTAAAGTGGGAATGTAGTGAGGGATAAAATGGTTTAACACTAAAACTAATCACTAAAGGATTAAATTGTACATACTGACCAGGTTTATGTGCCAGTGATATTTACTTGAGCCAAAAAAAATCTAAATCAGTATTTAAAAAATAAATAAATAAATAAAATGAAGGAAGGTTTTTGCAATTTTAATGTGACTGTTAGGGGGTTAGGTAATGTGAGTGAGGCGTTTGTATATTGGCATGAGCATACACACAATCCTTTCCTCAGCTCTATATGGCAAATGTACTTTAGGGTGCATGGGTTTGTTCAGTCAGTGTGGATCGCAGCCCATGTGAATAGAGAATACATACTTGTATGTAGTGTTTTCCTTACCAGTGAGGTTGTAAGTACTTTACTTCTTACCCTGGCACCTCTATGGGCAGTTGCGTCTCTTACTCCCCACATTTCTGGCATTCTTGCTCACAGTTTTGTATGTAATTTATCCTGTGGAGTGCAGAAAGCCCTTTACACTCTACAGCTTACCCTTCAGTGCATTTCTTGCCATGTCTGCAGGAAATCCTGTTTCATTGAGGGCCTTTTACTTATGCTTGATCTTGGGCCGTCACTTCCTCTGTACAGGGCATACTACTCTCTCTGGGAAAATGTGGTCGTCTGGAGATTATCTATTTTTTTTTTTCCTCCCCCTACTTGTCCTGTATACAGTACAAATACAAGATTTAAGTAAAAGCTTAAAAGGGAGTCTGTCATCATGGTTAAGCATATTAAAAATATTAAAAAATATTTTTTTTAAATTTGCGCCTCCGTTGCTGAGAGATTAATTTATTTCCCAATATGCAAATGGGCAGTCTGGAGCACCAAGGGTGTTTCTGCTCTGCTATGCACCACACTGCTGTAATACGTCCTCCTTCTCACATCGCTTCTTTGGGGACCGGGCTAGGGTGTTATGCTGAAATCTCACTTGGCCCTGTATTATCGTATTCGCACCAAGGGCGTCTCCATTACGCCAATCTGCTACACTCCACATTGCCCTAACAGACAGGTCTTTTACATATTGTCGAATAAACTGATATCTTGGTAATGGAAGCACAAATTTGCATAGTGAAAAAAAAAGGTGTTGCATTCAGTTGAGCCCCAACTTATCTAGCCATGTTGCTGATTTATTATGCGTCACCCTGAAGTCAGACTCCCTTTAACATTAGCTTAGGTGATAAATGGAATAGTTTATCCAAGTGCGTCATATGGTAAGAGCAGATCATCTGATCACAGTAGTGTACACTGCATAGAATGTAATCTGTCTACGTATTGCTATCTTTGGATCATATCTTCTATTCCTGCCTCAGTATATTCCAGTCACTCACAACATTAGGATATATTTTTCCTGCAATCTAGGTGTTCCCCCTTCTATTAAGAAAAAAAAAAAAATGTCCTTATTCTTTTTAGATTGTGTTCAGATCTATTCCTAATTCATTATGGCAATGCATTTATGCGTTATGTGTAATGTACAGTTATAAGTCATTTTGCTAACAGATCACATTTATTTATTTATTTTATTTATTTATTTATTTTGTTCTCAAGTCTGGAAATGCCCAAAGATGAACTACCAAATCATAACTGCATAAAGCATCTTCGTTCTGTTGTGCAGCAACAGCAAACTCGTATAGGGGAGCTAGAAAAAGCAGCAGCTGAGAGCAAGCACCAGTTATCTGAGCAGGTATGGTGTGGAAAAATAAGATCTCCTACTCCTAAATGCATTAGTGTCGTACAGAACTGTGTGCCACGTGCATGACCTCATCTTTTTATTGTGTTCCATACAGACAAATGCATGAAATATATATTGTGTTAGAGGTTGTCAGGCACTTTAATATTGATGACTAAGGGCTATTTTACATTTAAGACTGTACTAGATGTAAAGATTTTTTTTTTTTTTTATTGTTTTTCCCTACAAGTGGTTATTAGTGACACAACCTGCCGATCAGCAGACATTCTATTACACAGGCCAATGCAGAGCACGTGCAGGAGGAACAGTGACTATAGTAATTGTTCCCCCAGAATATACTTTCAATGTTTGCTGGCAACATGGCTCTTATATTCAGGGCAATGTCGCGAGGGTGCGATTTTCTGCCCTTCTAAAAGTAATCGATCGCTCGATGAACGTGGATATGCTGATTGAGAATGAACATTCATACAGGCATTTGTTCCCCATAATCCCTTGTACAATTGTTGGATTTAATAGCCTTTACAGAGATCTCTCCAGTTACTGAGAAATCTAATTAATCTCAAGATAAACTGGTGTGCTGTAAATGGACAATTGATCTTACAGACATCTAGTAGACTAAGAGTGGGTTCACACTTGCGGCGGCACTCCGTCAACTGCGATCCGACCTAAATGTCAGAAAACTGGATAGGGAAGGTTTGCGGTTGTAGCCATTATTGAATGGGTTTATTTGTTGTGTTTTTTTTGTGCCCTCTCCCCCGCACGGGGGCTTTTTTTTCCTCTGACACAAAGTCCTGCATGTCTGACTTTGTTGAAGGGAGAGGGGGGGGAGGGGGGAGGGTTGTTAAATTAAATGTTGGGTTTTAAGGCATGCGTCGCTAGCCTTTACAGAGATCTCTCCAGTTCTGGCCTATACAGTTTCCTGAGACTCCAGCGCAGTGTTAACCCCCCTTCAATGATCTGCAGTGTGTAAACAGCATCTGAAAGTTGAAAGGCAACTCCATTATAGAGAATAGGAAGATCATAGCAAATGAGAAGCGGACTTGTCATAACAAAAATTCTCTGGATGTAAATGGTAAATCTCTGGGTACCATTTTCAATATCTGTAAGATTGGTCTGGTGAGAAATCTGTGTGGGTAAACCTTTAAATAAGACACATTCCCCAGTCTGTGAGGCACATAGGAGAACATTGCAGCCTCTTCACTGTTAGACATACTGCTGTACATTGTATAGTGCTATACCAGATGTTGCAGATTAATCCTATTCACTTGAATTAGGAATGGGCTGCAGAAAGGTCACGTGATTCGTGCACAGAGAAAAGGAAGTCTGATCCCCACTATCTCATATTGATGCCCTCCTCTAAGAATAGGTTTTCAATATTAGTCCCAGAAAACCCCTTTAAGGCACTTGACGCCCTGGTTTAACAAATGACACACTCCATAAATCCTTCCTGCACTAACCATTTCTTTCCCCCTGTGTTTCCCTGACAACTTTTGGAAGCCAGCATTAAATCTGAGTTATTAATATCTGTGCATACTAACTGAAGTCTTTGCTGAACAGTAGTTTCTGAGTTTGGCAAGTATATGGCTCGCTAAGAAGTCTTGCCAAACACGCTACAGTTAAGAGCTTGCAATGCATATCCATATCCTGCCTCCTATTGCCAGGTTTTGTTAGATGCAGTTCCACAAAGTGTTTCTGAACTGCTGGAAAATAGGATTACAAACACATTACAAAAATATGAAAATTACAAAAGATCTTCTAAGATGTGAATTAGAGAGAGATTTATCAGAGCAATACGCCCTGCATCTGTAAAATGGAAGAGCAGCCAAGAATTCTCAATTCTGTCAGGGCTCCTTCTTTTTTTTTTTTTTTTTTTTTTTTGTGCAAACACTGCAGATAGCAGTCTATGAATCTTGCCTTACATTGTTTATCCTTGGTTTACATATATTTCACACAGGATCCTTTCAATAACTGTACCAAACTCACAGGTGTCTCTCTATGATGGGTATTATGATATTCTGATCTAGAATAGATGTTTAGTTTCTGTATATTCCTGTACATAGATTTATGTTGAAGTCAGCTGACTGCATTGTAAGCAGAGCTGAGCTGACTGATATCTAGTTTTGTAGGAGAATTCGGTATAAGTTCTGTTTTATTCATTGAAATCTCTGCATATTTTGAGCTTGGCCGTCCAGTGGGCTGTTCTAGTCAGTGACTGACTGCTATTTCTGCATACAGGTAAGCCCAGCATAACCAGGGATTGAAACGAATAAAAAGTTCTATTTGCTCAGCTTCTCCTACTCTGCTAAATGCTGCCTACAGGACATGTTCACACCTACAGTGTTCAATATGACAGGTTTCCTTTTCAATTCTAATAGACTGAAAACTTCACCTTTTTTTTTTGGTAACCAATCAAATGACTTTAACATGATATAGCAGGTCTCCTTTAACCACCTGTGCATTACTAAGAGATCCATGGCTTTTTGTGGAAATATGTATGTAAAAAGTGGGCTTTTATAATTGACTTTAAGAAATCTAATCTCTCTCACTCTTTTAATGGTTATAGAAACGGGACATTCAACTCTTAAAGGCTTACATGAGAGCAATCCGCAGTGCCAACCCAAACCTACAGAATTTAGAGGAGACTATAGAGTATAATGAAATTCTTGAGTAAGTAAAATCACTTTTATTAAATGTTATGTTTTTCTATACTCTTCTGCACCTATGTCTATGGAGATGACAAAAGTAAGATTTCTTCACCTGCCCATCTAACAGGAGCATTTTAGTAATGACCCCCCCCCCCCCCCCTTCTGTCTTTACTGGGTAATGTATGTGACTGCAACTACTCCGTAAAACCTATAGGGGAGCTTTCTTCCTGCACTATACCTCCCAGCATTGTTTAACATTTTGGGTAAATAGTAATTGAGTAATAGTCTGTAAAGTGTCTTCAGAATAAGAATAAAACTTGGGCAGGATGAGGAGTAGCAACAGTTAAGGTTGAAGTTGTGGTTTTGCGGCTTCTGTGACTGTAGATGTGGTTGTGTATTTATGGCTCTCCAGTCCTTTATGTGGGAGCTTCAAAAATAGCAGAGCACCCTCGCTGCATATACTGCATCATTTGTTAAATTTCCAACTAAAAGTAGTTTTATTTTTCTTTTATGTACAGGTGGGTGAACTCCTTACAGCCAGCTCGTGTGACTCGCTGGGGAGGAATGATCTCCACACCGGACGCTGTGCTACAAGCTGTTATCAAGCGTTCATTAGTGGAAAGTGGCTGTCCGGCATCCATAGTAAATGAGCTGATAGAGAATGCCCACGAACGCAACTGGCCGCAGGGTCTGGCTACTCTTGAGACCAGGCAAATGAATCGGCGATATTATGAGAACTACGTGGCAAAACGAATTCCAGGAAAGCAGGCCGTGGTGGTGATGGCCTGTGAGAACCAACACATGGGAGAGGACATGGTATTGGAGCCGGGTCTGGTGATGATATTTGCTCATGGAGTAGAAGAGATTTAATTGCACACAGATGAATATATGCACTCCTTGTGCTTCTCTATATGCTCCATCCCACCAGGAGGCAGGGTCTATCGCTTCATACATAAGGTTTTCAGACCCCACTCTTGCCCCTGGTGCCTACTAGCTGAATGTGGGGTAAGGACTTGCCATTGTTGATTTTTGTATGGAAGACACTCCAAGGGCACATAATCTGATTTGTCTTGTCCCTCACCATGCACAGTGGTGCCAAGGTGTTATGACCCCAAACAATCCATATTCATTTCGTATTTCCGCTTGGTGTTCGCTGAAAGAAATGGAAACTGGCCCATTAGGAGCAAAGAAAACTTCAACCATTTGGTGAAGTACAGAAGAAACACTAACAAAACTTTTATGAAGGAGCAGAGGCAATGAAACGGAATTATGGGCATTGTAAATGAGGTGCCGAGGCATTCTCTGAAATCGCTGGTATCTGTAACAAGATATATGCTACAACTTGAACCTAGACTTGTGCAAACCACCATGGACTTGGATTTTGCAGGAGAATTTTGTGCAAGTAGGCTAGAATAAAGTAGATATTTTTTTAAACCCTCTGTTATTTGGCACTAGCTTCAGATGTTCAGTTTGTTTTGGTTGTTGTCACAATAAATGAGCAGCAATATGCAGCAGACAATGCAGCCGTTCCATAGAAATCCTGACACTCATTCTGTCATGTCATATCCATCCATAGATGTGAACAAGTAAGGGTACCGCACTGCAGCTTTTCTTTACCTGGAATGAATGGAAAAAGCAGTAGATATGGATGTGCATTACAGCACATACTTTTGTGAAAATTTGTAGTGACTTGTGTGTTTTGGGTTTCTCTTCCCCTCTTTCTTGACACAAGGGAACATGGAGCACAATAAAATGACGTACTTTAAGTTTTTCTTTACTTCTTTTTCTTTTTGTGAGGCTTGTGTATAGCACTACTTTTATTTTTTTCTACCTGTTTCAAGCATAAGGTTACATGGTTCCCAACCCTTTTGTGTGCGCTTGGCATATGCAGCTAGTTCCCCTAGCACAGTAGATATAAAGTTATGAGCTATCCTTGCTTGTCTCCACCAACGTGGATAAAAGTAAGCTACCTGTTCTATAATAGTCTTATCTCTGTGTAGGTGAATATAGTAGAACACTTCTGCATAGCTGTGGCTCTTGAGCAACCAGGTAGTTATTTTTTTCCCCCCCATGCGTTTCCAAGCTGATGAAGAACCTCTTAGGGCTGGTTCACATGTAGGAATTTGAGGCTGAGATTGTCAGGCAGAAAATTTCTGTTTCAGGAGGTTGATTTCAATGGTAGTCTCAGGCAGCATCCACCTGAAGAACGAGCAGGCCGCTTCTTTTTTTTTCTGCTAGCTGGAAGAAAAAAAAAATCAGCTAACAGAAAAATTCTGCCTCTTCCTCCCATTGAAATGGATGGGAGGCTGATTTCAGGCAGCGTTTGGAGCTGATTTGTGGCAGAATCTGCCTCAAATTCAGTTCCAAATTCCTCTGTGTGAACCAACCTTTAATTTCATTCAATTCACTACTATACTGTGTACTTCCATCTTGGACATTTATGGCACGTCCATAGGATATACCATAAATGTCTTATAGCTTGGTTTGCCAAAAAACATGCGCTTCCCACCCAGTGTCGCCTTGTGACATGGCTGGTGTGAGTAGAGAGCCATACCTGTGTAGCTCTCTCCATTCACTTCTATTGAAGCTCTGTAAACAGCAAACCAATTCTGGCGGCCACCATTATGCAGATAAGTGCGGGTCCTAGGGGTGCAAACAACATCTTAAGTCTCTTTATCCTGTGGATATTTCTAACCCTGAAGCCGCACATTGCAGAAAAGCTGCTTTTTTCTTTAAGATTTTACTGCCTTTTTTTCATTCAAAGCCAGCCAAGAATAGTTTCAAAAGGAATGGGAAATATAAAGGAAAATCTTCTACTTCTTCCTTCTGTTAAATCCACTCCTGTCTTTGGCTTAAAGAGGACCTTGCACTGCCTTCTCCAACTCTTTCCCTCTGTAATAAGTGCTGACTGGCCCCCACCCTTCCCAAACAATCAGTGCAGTTAGTTTCTGCGCTCAGTATGCTAATTAGGCTCTCTACTGTCAGGTGGGTGGTCCTAGCTAGAGCAGACAGCCCAGGCCTGCCAACCTGACAAAGAACCTAACTGGCACATTGCTCAAAAACAGTCTGGGCTAGAGGAAAAAATTCTAACTGCATCTGAATCATTGGATCTGTGCCTATTGAAGGATGCAAAAAAAAAATTGAAGTTGAAGGCGCCGAAACGTCTGGTTTAAATTAAAAATTCTGGAATAAAAAAATGCAGCTTTTCTTGCAATGTGTGGCCTCACCCTAAGATGGGAATACCTCTTTAGGCTACGGCCCCACGTTGTGGAAACACAGCTTTTTTTTTTGTTGTAGATTTTGTTGCGGTTTTTTGAGCCAAAGCCAATAATGGCTACAAAAGGAATAGGAAATATATAGGAAGTTCTTATACTTCTCCCTTCTGCTCAATCCACTCCTGGCTTTGGCTCGAAAAACCGCAAGAAAATCTGCAACAAAAAAAAGCTGTGTTTCCGCAACGTGGGGCCATAGCCTTAAACACCAAAAAAGGGACATGCTGACTTTTAGTAAAGTAATGCAAAACAAAAAGGCAAAAAAAGTTGACTTTTTTTTTTTTTAATGAGAACCAGCTGTGTTCTTGCTGCTTTTCTCTTCTGCCGAATCAAACTTGAAGTTAGACAGACCGTATCTGTGTCCTGTGCTCCAAAACCATTTGTCTTCATTTATTTGAGTGGTCTCTTCAAAGCTTTGTATGTATTTCCAGTTTCATGTTAAATGTTTGTGATATTGTATTTTTCTGTTTTATTTTTGTTTTGTTAATATTTCAAGTATCATTTTTGTCTAGTTTTAATATACATAAAATATAGTGTTTTTTGTGAATTTTGTTTTTGTTTAACCCCAATTTGACGTAGATTGAACTGTTAAAAAAATAAATCCCCTGTGAAGTTTGTGTTTAGCCCATAGTGACAACTTTTTGCAGATTTCTGTAGTTTGTGTATTTTGTGCCAAGATACGTTTATTTGACCTGCCCACAGAGTACAGCAGAGCTGTGGTACATGAGCTATTTCTCCAGACAGATAATCCCTCATTTCCATAAAGATATTAAATGCCCTGTGGAAATGTCTTTCCTAATCTCCTTGGACACATATTTCTTTCCTTCCGTACTTTCGTTCCGGGGGCTTAGGAAAATGCTGGGTGTGACAGTTGCATATTAATTATGGAGAATACTAAAATATTATAGATTTTTGTGGCTACAGCAATGTTCTATAAATCTCCAATTTAATAAACTGTCCATAGGTTGGTATAGAAGACAAGATTAGGTTACTTGCCACCTTGTCACATATGGAATATATCTTTGGTATATTACTCATTAATAACAATGAGGAGGAAAAAAAAATCTAAATGGTACATTGTGAGGCTGTTACACTGTGGTGCTAATGCCAGGTCAGACCCACTGTGGCTTTCTGCAGCAGCTACTCTGGGTAGATGTTAGGACTGTGTACAACGCTGCTTACACATTGTAGCTGGACTGGGCAGTTTTTATTATTTTGCTTCAGTCAGTGGAAAAACTGCTAGGTTAACATCTGTGTCGGAGGCTCGGTTAAGAGTCGCCATTGGAAATTCTGTCAAATGCCAGAAAACAAATAATGCAGCACACATTGCTTTTTATTCTAGCAAAATGCCCCCCCCCCTTGATGGAACCTCAGCGGGCCCCAATATTAGTTAGTAGGGTCTGTTGAACACTGATGGTTTCTCTCATATGACTGGCACTGCAGTCATCTTCAGGTTTTTTGTTCTTGTGGCAAAATAGAAAGCCTAAACAGGACTTAAAGGGAGTCTGTCACCAGAATCTGTCACCAGAATCCAGCATATCAACCCATCCCCACAGATTGAATTAGGTGATCCTAACCTATTGGTGGTTTCTCCTTGTGAGTCGGTGTCTCTCTTGTTGATAGATTTCTGTTTTTGTCATTATGTAAATGAGCTCTTACCATGCCCTCATTGCTCCACAGAGATCATTTGCATATTGACCAAATAGTGATATCTTGGCAACAGAGGCACAGACTTACCAGGGGTGGTTTTTTTTTTTTTGAGCCTGACCCAGAAATTGCTACAAAAGGAATATAAAGAAGCACTCCCGACTTTGGCTCACAATCTTCAACAAAAGTAGCTTTTCCACACTGTGGTGCCTCAGTCTTAGGATTACTTAAATCAATCAAGTGTTAATTGCCAAGGTGTTAATATGCAGATGATCTCTTTGGAGCAAGGAGGGTGTTTCTGTCGCTCCAAAGAGGTAAGAGGCAATGTTATGTTTTGGTGACCCTTTAAAGTATATTTACATTTTATTAAGTTATGGCTTTTATCAAGTCAGATTTGGTGATTTTAGAAGGTGAAACGGTGCAGTAATCAGAATTTATTATTTTTTTTTTATAAATAACCTTGCAGGCAATATCACCCACTCCTGCATATGTCAAGCAGGACCCATAAGGGAATGTCCTTAAGGCCAAGGCCCCACATGGCGTAAAGTGTGGCATTTTACATTCAAAGCAAAGTGGATGGGATTCTAGCAAATCCCATCCCCACTTTGCGATAAAATACGCGCTGCGGACATGCAGCGATTTCCAAAGCATGTCAACTTTACCTATGGAAACTCCTGCGGTTTCCCTATAGATATAATTGAAGTAGAAAGTCCACAGACTGCGAACTTCTGACAAAAGCACTGCAGGATGAACTGCCATGCTTTGCCGCCGCATTTTTTCCCGCAGTGCTTTATTGCTGTGGGGCCTTAGCCTAAAGGTTTACACTGTGTAGAATCATTCTGTGTTACCTATACACAATAGGTTAATGAGGTTTCCAATTCTAATGGGTTTAGCCAGCCACCTAACATGATGTTGGGATCCTCCTAGTTGGATTCCACCATTGTTTGATAGGACATGTTGCAGTTTCCACCAACAACTGGCAGTTTGCACTTGTTCCACTTATAAAAGTTCAAGGGGTTGTACAGCTGATAAAATCTTCTCGAGGGAGTAGAATGGGCTCAAGCAGCATGACATGCCTCAATGACTCCCCTTCCCCATCTGTGTAATTCCAGTGATTCCCAGGACCCCACTGCTCTCTACTTCCTGGTCCGTCTTGACACGCAGGAAATGGCGCTCAGCCAGTCACTACTTGGGGGGGTTCACTGCTGCGGCCAAAGTGACTTGCTGAGCAGTTTGTCATTTACTTCATGTCAAGAAGGACTTGAAATGGGGAGCAGCAAAGTCCTGAAAACAGTATTGGTGAGTAATGCAGTTTTTGTTTTTTTTTGTTTTTTTCTTTTTATTCCCATTCACTCCTTTTTCTAAACTTTATCCTTTCTGACATCCCCTTTGTTTTAGTCTAGAGGGAGCCATGAAAATAGATAGTTTCCACCCCCATCACTTCTACTTCTGCCTTTAAAGTACTGGTTTGGAGAATAAACTACGGGAGACAGATGAGAATGGAAAGATTTATTTCAAAACCGTGTCACTGAATGTTAGGATTTGGATTACAAGCATTTCAAGGTGTGCAGTGCAGATTTGTGGCTAGGCTTTCCTTCACTTGGGGCAGTTTGATGCCCTAGCCCTGTATGTAAAGAGCCTGGCTAAGATACAGTAGCTTGTTGGCCCTTCCTCAGCATCCAGGTACACCCTGGTGTGGTGTAAGTATAAAATCTATTTTATGCAATCATTCTATATCTACATTAATACCACACTTCTCAAGAAGTAGAATTATATGAAGGCATGTATCACTAATAAAATCTATAATAAGCACATAACCTTGCATATAGCTAAGAATTTGGGTAAGGTCTGGTGCGCATTTGTCGCCACCATCAGGCCTTGTTTTCCTGTTCATTTTATTGCATTGTAAGTTACAAAATACATATGAAAGTGTGCACTTGTATGTTTTCCGTGTAGTGTATGTCTCTCTAATCTCCAGTATCATTTTGTCTCTGAATTTCATTGGCTTTCAGCTTTCTCTGGCAGAGAAGTGAACACTCCCTACAGCTTTACTACTGGAATTCACTGTTGTGCAACTGTGATGAATTGTGAAATCTCTGTGCGGCTTTGACTTCCCTTTGTGTATTGCAGTGTGGCATCTGAAATTAGATTAATTTGTGGAGAAAAAAGCTCTAGAAATGTCTGCTTCGGCCATTTGTTCTTCGTTCTCATGCATCTCACATACTATTTAAAATTTACTTTAAAAATGAAAGTGCATATTTTTCCAGGCACAGGTATGAATAAATAAACTTTTTATATATAAAAAAACCTGCATTTGGTATTAGTCTCCTGTGTGTGAATGTACCCTGTAACCAAAATCGTTATTTCATCGGGCACTAGTGTTCATTAAAGTAAACCTGTCCTATAGCTTTTGCTCTAAGAGTAATGTTTTAGGCTAAGACCACATGTATTGCAATACAGCTTAAAAACACACTGGGAAAAAATGCCGTAGAAAAAAATGCAGCAATCACACTTTTCGCTGCTTTTCTGCTATATTTTTTTTGTTTGTTTTTTGCCTCCCTGCAGTGCTGTATTTTTGTGCTGGTAAAATGTAAATTTTGCAGAACTATGCAGTGCAATGTGTGGCTAAAATTAAATGAAATCTGCGTTGTTTCCATAACAGTCAAAAATGCTGTTTCCACAATAGCCTTATAGAGGGAGCAAAGCTGAGCTTTCTGATTTAAATGGGTTTGTAAGATATGGAGCAAGATTTCTCAGTAAAAAGGCAGCGTAAGACCTGACAGGACTCCTAGAAAAGACGTTCTGCTTACCCCGCTCACACAGGGTGACTGACAGCTCTCCCTGTATCAGTGTGTATAGAGAAGGTTGTCAATCACTGTTCTGTTAGGATTTAGGTTGGTTGCAGACGACTGTGCTGTGGGTCAGTGTGCTATCCGTGTATTTCACAGAGAGAGCACACTGACCCATTCTTTTCTATGGGGCCTGTACACACGACTGTGATTTTAACGCTCGCGGCCCGGACTGTCAGCCTGCACACGGATCAGATAGGACAGGTCTATTCCTGTCCTATTTTGCAGCCCGTGCTTCCGTGGCTCCTATTCATTTAATGAAAGGAGCCGCAGAAGCATGGCCCGTGCACAGGCGGCACAAGCGAACATCCCATGTGCAGCCCATGCTTTTAAATCACGGCAGGCCGGTTGCAGCACGGTTCTCTGCAACTGGCCTTAGGTAGGTTTCTTACTACAGAGTCTTGGATGTGAGATGGGGGGGGGGGGGGTGGGTGTGTGTGTGTGTGTGTGTGTGTGTGTGTGTGTGTGTGCGCGCGCCGCGTGTGTGTGTGTGTGCGCTTGCGCACATTGGATTTACCAGCCTGTACAATAAGCCAGGAGATGGACTCCTAGCATTATAGTTATCTATGATGTTAGGAGTCTCTGCCTGCCTTCTGCATACTGCCCTACAATGTAATCACTACAGGATATTATGTAGCGTAGAAACAGGGGCTCCTAGCATCTTAAATCCAGTGTGCATGGGCAGTATCTCAAGGCCTAAGGCTAAACTCACTGATGTCACACAGCAGCATAAATTTCACAGACAGTGAATGGGGGCTATTCTCACGACCGTTATTTTTGACGGCCCATTGTCATAGACCATCAAAATATAGGCCGTGTCCTGTTTTCGGCTGTTTTCACAGATCCCTCCATACACTGAAATGTATGAAGGATGATGATGATTTTAAGTAGTCCACCCACCAACTCCCAGAAAGTGCCACACTCTTTACCTGATATTCCACAGAAGACTGTAAATCTCAAAAGTAACAGTCAATCCAATCACTTGGTCCGACCATCACACTCCAGCTGCCAAACGCCAAAACAAAGAATCAAGAAAATACAGAATCCTTTAAGGATTATCTTCCCAAGAAATTTGGAACAACCTCCACTGGAAGACTTACACAACTTCAAACTCTAACCGCCTAGTGCGGCAGTACAACAAATCCATGTCTTCTGCGTTTGATGCTATCACTCCCTGGTGCACCAAAGTCTTCAGCCCAAAACCTCATGTACCCTGGTTTGACCACTCCATTGAAGAACTTAACAAAAGGGGGCGGAAACTTGAATGTCAGTGGTGGAAACATCAATCACTGAAAGACAAAATCTCACCGACCTTGCACCTCAGGAACTACCAATTAGCCAAAAATAAGAAAGTCCACCTTTGTCACAAGTAATAAGGCTGGCACAGCTGTTCTGCACAGTACATAAACTCTGCAGTCTACAGTGCCTAAGACCTACTATCCCATTGTCACAACTCTGTGAAAAATTTACCTATTACTTTAGGGACAAAGTTTCAGCAATCTGAAATGGCACCCAAAAAAACTACAACAAATGACCTTTACAGTTCAAAGGTCAACAACAATACTACCTTAAGTTGAATTATAATTGACCGAATAGATGAAATAGAGATCACAAACATCCTTCAGAGCCTATTCAGAACAACATGTGAACTAGATCCAGACCTGACATCACTCCTGGAATGTCCTGACCTGCTCATTCTGGTAAACAAGAACATAGTGAACTCTTCTATGCAAAGTGGGATCTTCCCTGGTCTACTGAAGGCAGCCATCGTCAAACCCCTTCTAAAGAAGTCCTCCATGGACTTAGATGCCTCAAGTAGCTTTAGACCGGTCTCTAACCTACCCTTCCTAGGAACAGTTATAGAAAAGGCTGTTGCTATCCAAATAGATATCAGATGATCTGGTGATGGCATCTAGGACCATTTTCAGTCAGGTTTCATGCAAAAACACTGAATTGGCACTCACACAAGTACTAAATGACCTCTTCATGGCCAGGGACAGAGGCAAATGCACCATCTTAATTCTCTTAGACCTCTCAGCAGCATTTGATACAGTTGACCATTACATCCTAATACACAAACTCAAGAAGTCTTGTAAAATTGATGGTACAGCCTTCAGTGGTTTAGTTCCTTCCTGGCCAACAGACCACAAAGAGTATCTCTTGGATCATCATCATCACCAGTCCCCTGAAGGATTCGGTGCTATCCCCAATGCTGTTTGCAGTTTACTTATTTCCATTAGGCAATTTAATCCAGAATCATGACCTGGCCTATCACTGTGATGTAGATGATACCCAACTATATAATATTGGTACACTCTTCAAACATGTTTTCTTCAGCGGTGCTCAAGATGTGCTGAACATCTGTGAAGAAAGTCAAACACATCTGCAGATTTTCTTCACTTCAAGTTTATGCTCAAAGCTTATACAGTCATATGAAAAAGTTTGGGCACCCCTATTAATCTTAATCTGTGGATTGTCCTTGACTGTTCTCACCATTCTTCTTCTCTGCTTTTCTGATATTTTTCTTGGCCTGCCACTTCTGGGCTTAACAAGAACTGTCCCTGTGGTCTTCCATTTCCTTACTATGTTCCTCACAGTGGAAACTGACAGGTTGTATCCTTCCCCTGAACAACTATGTTGAACAATCTTTGTTTTCAGATCATTTGAGAGTTGTTTTGAGGAGCCCATGATGCCACTCTTCAGAGGAGATTCAAATAGGAGAACAACTTGCAATTGGCCACCTTAAATACCTTTTCTCATGATTGGATACACCTGGCTATGAAGTTCAAAGCTCAATGAGGTTACAAAACCAATTTTGTGCTTCAGTAAGTCAGTAAAAAGTAGTTAGGAGTATTCAAATCAATAAAATGATAAGGGTACCCAAATTTTTGCACCGGTCAAATTTTGGTTTAATGCATATTGCACATTTTCTGTTAGTACAATAAACCTCATTTCAATCCTGAAATATTACTGTGTCCATCAGTTATTAGATATATCAAATTGAAATGGCTGTTGCAAACACCCAAATATTTAGAACTAAAAATGATTAAGATTAATAGGGGTGCCCAAACTTTTTCATATGACTGTAACTCTGCACTTCACCTCACCAAACATGCCTACCTCACTGATCTCACTTCTCTCATCAATAACCCTAAATGACTCTTTGATACCTTTCACTCCCTCCTTACACTGAATAGGCCTTTACCTGCTGGAGAAATCCCAGTAGGTAATGAGCCCTATTTACTTTCCATCCCCGTTTCTGTTCACAGTCATCTCCACTTCTCCTTTGGTTCTTTCAGGTTCAGCAGAACCCAACATTTTTGCAATATTTGCAACAAACACTGTAGGAGCCACGATGGGACATAATGCAATATGGAGGGTCCTCTATTGAACATTATACTGTGTGGAGCGTCCGCTGTATGACATTATACTGTGTGGAGGGTCCACTATGTGACATTAAACTGTGTGCAGGCCACTATGGGATATTATACTGTGTGCAGGGTTCCCTATGGGACATTATACTGTGCAGGGGCCGCTATGGGACATTATACTGTGTGGAGGGGCTGCTATGAAATATTATACTGACTGGAGCCCACTTTGGGACATTATGGTGTATGTAAATTGGGCGTTATACTGTGTGGAGGCCATGCTGTGGGGAACCAAGTCAAAAGTTTGCTATGGGACCCAGTCTTTGCTAGTTGCGCCCCTGGTGGTGAAAGAAGTATGATTTTTTTTTCTGATAAGATACATTATAAAGTTTTTTATATTCGCCTGCACTACTCATTTATGAAAATATGGTTTAACCCCTTCCCATGGCAGTTTTAGATTTTTGTTTTTGACTCCCTGCCTTCCAAACCCCATAACTTTTGTATTTTCCTATTCACAGAGACATATGAGGGCTTAATATTTGAGGGACGAATTGTACTTTGTATTGGTATTGGCATTTAATTTTCCGTACAATGTACTGGGAAGCTGGGAAAAATTCAGAATGGGGTGGAATTGGAGAATAACTACTTTGCACGACTTTTTGTCGCCAAAATGAAATGTCCTGTATTCTATGGGTCAGTATGATTCCGCAGATACTAAATTTACATAATTTTTTGAGGTTTTCACCCCTTACAAAAATTATAAATTTTGCAAAAAATAAACAAAAAAACTTTGTACCTTCACCCCCACCCTCATTTTCTCTTCACTTCACACAGACCCCTAATTAATACACAATGAGAAGCAGGGGACAGCTCTCAATAAAGAAGCAATGGAAAGAGTGAAAATGCAGGATTTCAGAGTAAGGAGCAAATATTTGTTAATAAAGTATTTTGCAAAATTTATTAATGACACTAATACTGCCAAAAAATAAAAAGTTGTTTGAAAGTTTAGTTACAGCCAAGTCATCATGATCTCCATAGTAACCCACTATACAATTTTTAAATCATCTTCCATTATTAATGCCAAGGGTTCTATACTTATTAATATACAGTAATACCTCGTACATTCGCGAGGTTAGGTTACAGAGCGGGTCGCGGATCGCGAGGAATCACGAATGTTTGGTACAAGCGCTTACAATGCCGATTTCTAATGTTTAACCCCTAAATATCAATAAACTTTACCCTACAGTACTGTACAGTATACTAAAGTATACTAAAGTATACTGTACAGTACTGTATATTAATACATTCATTCATTTTTCTTATACACTCACAGTAAAATGAAACTAATTACCGGGTACGTAACGAACAGGACGCTACTACCCAATAGCAAAGGTGTTTTTTTTTATAAAATTTCACAGATCTGAGAAAAAAGAGCAAAATCTATATATGTTAGTTGCCAAAAAAATATCGCGAATCTGTGAATTCGCAAATTCGGAAACGCGAGTGTACGAGGTATTACTGTATATCTAGTGCATTAAATAAATAATATATTGCATAATGCATTAGAGGGGTTGTCCTGTGCTTGCCCCTCGCACGGATCAGCTGTTCTGGCAGCCTCCAAAACAGCTAACTATGCCACTCCTATTACTTGAATGTGGATAGCTTATCAGTATGAAAATCCCATTAAATGTACAGTGGGGAAAAAAAGTACTTAGTCAGCCACCAATTGTGCAAGTTCTCCCACTTAAAAAGATGAGGCCGGCCTGTAATTGACATCATAGGTAGACCTCAACTATGAGAGACAAAATGAGAAAACATATCTAGAAAATCACATTGTCTGATTTTTAAAGAATTGATTTGCAAATTATGGTAGAAAATAAGTATTTGGTCAATAACAAAAGTTCATCTCAATACTTTGTTATATATCCTTTGTTAGCAATGACAGAGGTCAAACGTTTTCTGTAGGTCTTCACAAGGTTGGCACACACTGTTGCTGGTATGTTGGCCCATTCCTCCATGCAGATCTCCTCTAGAGCAGTGATGTTTTGGGGCTGTCACTGGGCAACACAGACTTTCAACTTCCTCCAAAAGTTTTCTATGGGGTTGAGATCTGGAGACTGGCTAGGCCACTCCAGGACCTTGAAATGCTTCCTATGAAGCCACTGCTTCGTTGCCCTGGCGGTGTGCTTGGGATCATTGTCATGCTGAAAGACTCAGCCATGTTTCATCTTCAATGTCCTTGCTGATGGAAGGAGGTTTGCACTCAAAATCTCACGATACATGGCCCCATTCATTCTTTAATGTACACGGATCAGTTGTCCTGCTCCCTTTGCAGAGAAACAGCCCCAAAGCATGATGTTGCCACCCCCATGCTTCACAGTAGGTATGGTGTTCTTTGGATGCAACTGAGCATTCACTCTCCTCCAAACACGACGAGTTGTGTTTCTACCAAACAGTTCTACTTTGGTTTCATCTGACCATATGACATTTTCCCAATACTCTTCTGGAACATCCAAATGCTCACTAGCAAACTTCAGACGAGCCCGGATATGTACTGGCTTAAGCAGGGGGACACGTGTGGCACTGCAGGATCTGAGTCCCTGGCGGCGTAGTGTGTTACTGACGGTAGCCTTTGTTACATTACGTACCAGCTTTCTGCAGGTCATTCACTAGGTCCCCCCGTGTGGTTCTGGGATTTTTGCTCACCGTTCTTGTGATCATTTTGACCCCATGGGGTGAGATCTTGCGTGGAGCCCCTGATCGAGGGAGATTATCAGTGGTCTTGTATGTCTTCCATTTTCTAATTATTGCTCCCACAGTTGATTTCTTCATACCAAGCTGCTTGCCTATTGCAGATTCAGTCTTCCCAGCCTGGTGCAGGTCTACAATTTTGTTTCTGGTGTCCTTCCACAGCTCTTTGGTCTTCACCATAGTGGAGTTTGGAGTGTGACTGTTTGAGGTTGTGGACAGGTGTCTTTTATACTGATAATAATGTCAAATAGGAGCCATTACTACAGGTAATGAGTGGAGGACAGAGGAGCCTCTTAAAGAAGAAGTTATAGGTCTGTGAGAGCCAGAGATCTTTCTTGTTTGTAGGTGACCAAATACTTATTTTCTACCATAACTTGCAAATAAATTCTTAAAAAAATCAGACAATGTGATTTTCTGGATTTGTTTTCTCATTTTGTCTCTCATAGTTGAGGTCTACCTATGACGTCAATTACAGGCCGGCCTCATCTTTTTAAGTGGGAGACTAAATACTTTTTTTCCCCCACTGTATAATATCATGTACAGCATGTTATTATGTTCAGTATTTCTAGGTGATTAATTTTTGTATAATTTTTCACATCTCACAGATTTCTGTCTACAGGAAACACCTTTGCGTCTCTGCATTTAGAATTTCTGCTGAGAATATCGACTATTGCAGGGATCATCCGGTGGAGGTGTCAACTTAGTCAATAACCCTTAGTGCGATGGTGATACCACCACCTACCCCTGAAAACTGGGTTCAGAATGCTGCAGGGTCCCAAGAGGTTGTGCAGTTTCCAAACTAGGGGCACTGGACAGAAAACACATCTGCGTTAACAAACTGTCAAACTCTGACTCCCGCAGTTTTTCCCTGTAGTTTTGTTGGCCTTGCCTGATAGCAATTACGAAGTTGTGAAGCTGGTATCTTCAGGGCTTCCAGAATGGGTCAACAGTTTATTAATAACCAGATGTCTCTGCCAGAATCTGGCAACAGCACCCTTTATGACTTTGGCCGCTGAGCAGTTTGCACTTTCCAGTCATGTTTTGCAGCCTTTCGCTACATAGGATACCCAGAAGCGCATATTCAACTATTGGCTCACCAGTGCTGTCGGTATGTTGAACGTGCTTTTAGGATTCTGGCAAACAAGTGGAGGGTGTTTCACTCTGCCTTCCAAATGGATCTGGAAAAACATGGACTTGGTCATCCAGGCCTGTGTATTGTTCCACAATTTTCTCCATATCCGTGAGGTCACCATTGACCCAGATGTGGAGTAGTTCCCTTCTTCTGTTGTTTCTGTGGACTGCATGGTAAACCTGGATCATCAGTGTTCAGGACTTGTATACTGACTACTTTATAACCCCAGAGGGGTCTGGTTCCATGGCAGCTGGATCAGATCTGTTAGTTTATTTACTTTATTTTTTTTTCTATTGGACAGAACAGTTCCAGGCTTTATTTCACTTTAGTTACTTTTTTCGGTTTTCAATAGTTTGAGTAGAGATTCCAAAGATAATGAGGGCCCCTTGACGCGGGCTGCAAGCTTACATATTTATAGGCAAAATTTTTCTGGTTTATATATTTTTTTTTTTTACTTTACTTAAAGGGGTTGTCTAAAAACTGGACAAACTACAGAGGGGTCCAGGCAGGTGTAACACAAAAAAAAAAAAAAAAAATTATATACATACTCAGAGTGTGCAACCAAATGGACTGCTGTTTTTTATTCCCCAACATGTTACACCTGCTCAGCTCACTTAAAGTTATTTCATCTCTGTATTTCAGAATTACTTTTTTCGGGCAACAATACAATTAATGCATCATTATGCAAGCTTTATAGAAGTCTTAAATATTTGTCAAGAACCACTGTGTTTTTTTTTAGATACATGTTTATCATAAGATGTTCCAAACAGTGCAAGTTCTTATTGATTCCTCAGACAGTAAAATGTACGACAGGTCATAGCAAAAATGTCCTATGGACAGATGACACAAAAATCTAAATTTTTGGCAAGGCACATTTTAGACATTACATACTGAAGGCTTTTTTCAAAAACATTACTTAGCGTCACTATAAAACCTTCATGATTATTATACACTTAAATAGTATTACATGTATGCCACTATGTGACTTACATGTTATGGTAAATTTCCCAAGTAACCTCCCACGTCTATTACACTCAAAACTAAATATTAACAAAATAAGTAGACCACACAAATATGTAGTAAGAGGGTTTTTGCATTAAAAAAAATATCAAACAAATACAAATTTACCTTTACGGTAAAAATTAACAGCATACACACGTGGACAAAATTGTTAGTACCCCTCGTTTAATGAAAGAAAAACCCACAATGGTCACAGAAATAACTTGAATCTGACAAAAGTAATTTGCCAAACTACATGTTGACAAGCCACAAAGCTTCTGGGAGAATGTCCTATGGACAGATGACACAAAAATCTAAATTTTTGGCAAGGCACATCAGCTCTATGTTCACAGACGGAAAAATGAAGCATATTTTGAAAAGAACACTGTCCCTACTGTGAAACATGGAGGAAGCTCTGTTATGTTCTGGGGCTGCTTTGCTGCATCTGGCACAGGGTGTCTTGAATCTGTGCAGGGAACAATGAAATAATAATAATAATAAAACTTTATTTATATAGCGCCAACATATTCCGTAGCACTTTACAAATCAGAGGACACATGAATAGACAATATGAGACATTACAATGTGACAAAGAAATAAACATATCAAACAACAGGAGTGAGGACCCTGCTCGCAAGAGCTTACATTCTATGAGGAGATAGGGGGACACGAGGTCAGAGGGCTTTTTTGCTACCATGGTCCAGCCATCTTTTAATAGAAAAGGTTATGTAACTGAAGCTGTATGAACCCGTCACCAGCCGGTATCTGTGAAATCTCAAAATTATCAAGGGATTCTAGAGAGAAATGTGCTGCCCAGTGTCAGAAAGCTTGGTCTCAGTCGCAGGTCATGGATCTTACAACAGGATAATGACCCAAAACACACAGCTAAAAACACCCAAGAATGGCTAAGAGGAAAACATTGGACTATTCTGAAGTGGCCTTCTATGAGCCCTGACCTAAATCCTATTGAGCATCTTTGGAAGGAGCTGAAACATGCCGTCTGGAAAAGGCACCCTTCAAAGCCGAGACAACTGGAGCAGTTTGCTCATGAGGAGTGGCCAAAATACCTGTTGAGAGGTGCAGAAGTCTCATTGACAGTTACAGGAATCGTTTGATTGCAGTGATTGCCTCAAAAGGTTGTGCAACAAAATATTAAGTTAAGGGTACCATCATTTCTGTCCAGGCCTGTTTCATGGGTTTTCTTTTTTCAAAAATTCTGTTGAAGCATGGTTGAAAAGCAATGTCTGACTTTCATTTGTTCATTTTCATAGAATTTTTATATATTATTACTTTTTTCAGATTCAAGTTATTTCTGTGACCATTGTGGGTTTTTCTTTCATTAAATGAGGGGTACCAACAATTTTGTCCATGTGTGTATATCAATGTAACAGAAGAAAGCAAGCCAAACAAAAAAAAACTAAATAAAAAAAAAAAAAAAATAGTACCCAGATTGTGAAGAGTCTGAAGTGGCTTTTGCCGGGCAGCTGTATGTCCAGAGCCATATGAGTCGTAGGCAGCCCATATGAGGTAGAAGCAGCAGGTGGCATATAGGAATGGGCAAACAGGGGGCTATGATGATGGCACTCCTGTCTGTACGGTTTTTCCTGAGTGAAAAAGCTTTGAGGTGGATGCCAAGCCCTTGAGCAGGTGAACTGTGCTTTGTGTGCCCATGTCCAAAGTGGCGATTGTCTGCCTCCATTTGCCAGATGTTGATCGTCCTGAGGATGGAAGAGGGATCATTGAGAGGTATACTTTGCTCTAACATTGCAATAAAACGTTCATTGCATCCTTAGTCACCATTCCTCTAGGATCTTCTGAAGGTGCAGAGTTGGTTTTTTTTTGTAAGGAATGCTTCCTGTAAACCTCCCTCAGATGCCAGAGTTAACTGTTCCAGTACCTTCTCATCTATTAAGGACTTGGTGAAGGGTGCCTCAGGATAAGGCTGTACTGTTTTTTTCCTGCAGAGATGATGCCATATGGGCTCTGAACTAATAGACGATAGGCTCGCCATCCTCCAAAAAATGTGCAAATCAATTATTGAGATCACATTAGAAGTCTGGCCTTATCATAAACTTTTTTTTTTTTTAATAAATAAGACATTATTTCCTACTGAGAAATGCACAAGAGTAACACTAACACATAGTACAAAAATGTAAATACTAATAAATACTTACATCCATGACAGATTTCAGGAATGCAATCTGGCGGCTATAGAGGCACAGCCTTTTGCTGGAAGGGTATCACCACTTCTATCCTTGTCAGTCTAAAGTGACTTTCAGAATTGATACCGATAACTGCTTCATCTTGTCTTGAGGTCTTTAAATATTAATATTAATAATAGAATAAATAATAAATGAAAAATCAAATTCTCTTGGCAATTTGGCCCTGATTTTGCCTCACATTGACCAACTATACAACTATGCCTCTGCCTCCCATTGACCTACTTTATGCATACTATATGTACAGCTATAAATAAAGCTATAATTTTTGATAGCATTAAAATTGTGTAAAAAATGGTATTGTAATAGATATGTACTTAGGGATCTGCTTTTAGGATTCTGGAGGACATCATAATAGATATTACAGAACATATCACATGTTCTTCCTCCTTTCTTCCACAGTGGAGGATCTCGTCTATTTCTTCCCACACTGTTTCTTTGCAGGTGTGGTCCCAATAGCGAGGACTATTTGAGTCCCACAAAAGTGTACGTTCCTGTGGCAGCGTGATCAGCTTGTCAACATCTTTGAAGTGTAGCATGACGGTAGAGAAGTTTTTGGCAAATAGTAACAATGACGGTTAGCCCACAATACTATACCCAAATGAGAGCCATACAGTGGTAGCCCCAAAGAGGGCAACATTATACAGTAGGTGGAAACAATGTCAGCAACATTATACACTGGGAGTCACAATGAGGGTGATGCTATACAGTGGGCCTGTAGCAGTGGGGCTAGTGCTGGTGGGCTGTGGTGGTCAGAGGTGTGCACAGGAGGGGGCAGGAGTGCAGAAGTGTAGGTCAGTCTGGGGAGCTGTTGGTGGCAAATAGTGACAATGACAGTTGGCCAACAGGGAGGGCAACATTGTACAGGTGAGGCCCCAATTACAGCGATATTATATAGTTACAGCCACAGTGGCAGCAGCATTAAAAATGGGGGCCCCAAAGAGAGTGACATTATACAGTGGTAGTCCTCATGAGGATGACGTCATACATAGGGGACACAATGACAGCAATGTTATACAGCAGAGGTACAAATACAAAAAAAGAAAATAAAGATGTTAGCTTACCAAGTCCCTGTCTATGGTAGTAGCATGATTTTAAGTCCAGGCAAGGATTAGTGCTTCAGGTGAAACAGCAAAAAGTAGTCAATGTTCCATTATATTCAAAAGCATTAAAAACATTCCGTGTGCACAGCAAAAGAAAACTATGACCACCAGCCATAAACTCCTCCCATCTGTCTCATGTAGTCCCTACTTATAGAATGAGAGAGAAGCCACAAATAGGACACTTAATGCATACTGACACTCTCACAAACATAGAGGGTTAATGGGACACAGGTAGGAATACAAATACTATTCAGTCTACACTACACAGATCCCAACTCAAAATAACATTATACATATTCTATTGCATCATAACTCCAATAAAAATACACCAGATCCGACCAGAGGTTAAGTCCTCTAGGTGAACAAATATGCAATGTAAAAATCCAATACGCTTCTCTTGAGAGGAGAGCACGTTTCCAGTCTAATCCCCTTAAAGCAGAGGTCCCCAACCACCCGTCCATGAAACGGGACCGGGCCGTTGGGGGTCTTTTGCCAGTCCGCGGGTCGTCAATCTGGCCACTTTGTTGTGGCTCCTAGCTCTATGCTAAACATGATTCCCCCCCTCTAGACTCTCTATAGTACACCAAACAGCGCTATACACCAGGGTGTGCTGACGGGACCTCAGTGTACAGCGCTGTAGACCAGGTCCCCGCCATTAGCTATGTATCTAATGGCAGAGACCTGGTCTACAGTGCTGTACACCGAGGTCCCGCCAGCACTCCCCGGTGTACAGTGCTGTTTGCTGTATAACCCCGCCCCCATATGACCAACGCCCACTCCTAAACTGCCCGCCCCATTACCCTGCCTCGCCTCCTCTGCCGGGCCGTGGGAAAAAAAAAGGTTGGGGACCGCTACCTTAAAGGTTTGTTCACACTGCAAAATTTTTCCTAGCTGAATAATTCAGCTTCAGGAATTTGAATCTGAATTTTTACACTTGACCAAATTCTGTGTCAAATTCCACACCTGCCGGGCAGAATTTTACACCTCCTGTTCACTTCAATTAGGGTTATCAGGAGGAATCCACCTGAAGATGAAGTGTTACACTTATTTCTCCTACTAGCTGGAAATCAATGAAGGCTGGCTTCAGGCAGAATTTGGAGCTGATCTTGAGGCGGTATCCGCCTCAAATTCAGTGCCAGATTCCATTGTGTGAACATACCCTAAAGGTCTAGAGACCCTATCAATAGCAAAAACACTCATGGAGTTCATGCATCCCATGTGGGCAGGTTTGAAGTGCGGAATCCACCTCAAAATCAGTGCAAAATTCTGCAATGTGAACAGGACCTAATACTACTGTGAGGCGCAGAGTGAGGGGCTCTGTCTGCCTGGAGCAGATGCTACCGACAGGCGGTAAGGACAAGGAGGACATGATCACTAAGCTGGACTGAGGACTCTATTCAGTGATCAGCGTGTATGACAAGAGGGGCCCTAAAGCCAAGGCCCTGCATTATCAAGTACATCCCCAATAAGCAGCAGGACTTTGTAGATTTATATCTGACCATAGACTGTAAGGGGGTGTCTTTAACTGTGCAACCACTCCCTTTTATTTATATAGCCCCAACATATTCTGCAGTGCTTTACAGAGATTGTCATTGCTCACTGTCCCAAGTAGGGCGGCCCCTGGTGATCTGTATTTGTTAAGAGGATTGTGGGGATGGTCTGTTTTAATTTTGGGATGTGGATGCTGTAGTGGTGGGGGGCTGTAAAATGGGCAGGGCCTACTGAGGAGAATTTTTGCAGCGTGTGTAGCATGTCACTTTTGCTTACACTAGACATTATTTATTTCTCTTACTTGACATCCCTTGTGAAAAATGGCCAGACCCCCAAATGCCTCACCCCCATACACAAAGGCCCTCCCCTTCATCACCTACTCAGACCCTCCAGGTAAAATTCCATGTTAGCGTGCGCTTGTCTGAAACCAGGCACATCCGCACAGCCGGCAACAGCGCACGAAACCCCCTAAATCTTACCCCTATCTCACTCGCTCCTGCCCCTCCCCACGCCCTCCCCGGCGCCCTATGGAACGCTCGCCCTGTACGCAACAAACTTGACTACATCCACGACCTCTTCCTTTTTCATAAATTATAATTTCTCGGTATCACAGAAACGTGGCTAACACCCTCAGACACCACCTCCCCCTGCTGCCCTCTCCTATGGAGGTCTGCAATTCTCGCACACTCCCCGCCCCAATAATAAACCTGGTGGAGGCGTAGGCGTACTCCTGTCCGACAATTGCTCCTTTGCCCCAATCCAACCGATACCTGCTCTCACCCTCCCCTCCTTTGAAGTGCACTCTGTTCGCATTTACTCGCCCTCCAACCTCCAACTGGCTGTCATATATCAACCGCCAGGACCTACTGCTGCCTTTATCGACCACTTCACCACCTGGCTAATGCACTTCCTATCCACAGACACCCCCACCATCATCATGGGTGACTTCAACATCCCCATTAACACAAACCACCCCCCGCTTCCAGTCTCCTATCACTCACTACCTCCTTTGGTCTCTCTCAATGGTCCTCCTCTGCCACCCACACAAAGGGGCACACGCTGGACCTCATATTCAGCCGCCTCTGCTCTCTAGTCAATCTCTCTAATTCTCCGTCCACGCTCTCTGATCACAACCTGCTGACATTCTCAGCCCTCTCCTCTGTAACAGACCCTCCAACCCTTAAACCAACACGCCCCCGCAGAAACCTTAATCGCCTTGACATCCACACGCTCTCAGACTCTCTCCTACCGCTCGCTGACATAATCTCACTCCAGGATGTAGATACTGCCACTGACTTCTACAATACCACCATTACCTTAGCCCTTGACTCTGTGGCCCCCTTCACTAACACCAGAGCCCGACCGATCAATAGGCAACCCTGGCACACCGACCTGACTAAAAAACTGAGACGTGCCTCACGGGTTGCTGAACGCCTCTGGAAGAAAAGTCACTCCCAGGAGGACTTCCTTAGGTACAAAGAGGCAGTTCTCACATTCAGAACGCACTCACCTCTGCAAAGCAGGTCTACTTCTCTGCACTAATATCTGCCCTATCCCACAACCCCAAACAGCTATTCACTACCTTCAACTCCCTTCTCCGTCCTCCTGAGCCCCCTCCGACATCACTTATCACAGCTGACCACTTTGCCTCTTATTTCAAAAGCAAAATCGACACCATCAGAGACAGTCTCACCCTACACCCCCAACAACCACTCTACCCAACTGTCCTGTGCTCTTCATCTTTAACCTGTTTCTCCACTGTCACTGATGAAAAGCTCTCCACCCTAATCTCTAAATCCCACCTCACCTCCTGCGCACTCGACCCCATCCAGTCACACCTTATCCCCAAACTCTCTGAAGTCATTACCCCTGCCCTAACCCACCTCTTCAACCTATCCCTAACCAATGGATCCTTCCCTTCCGCCTTCAAACATGCTACCGTCACACCTATACTTAAGAAACCCTCCCTCGACCCGTCCTCTCCAGCCAACTATCGCCCCATCTCACTGCTCCTGTACGCCTCAAAACTGCTGGAGCAACATGTCCACTCTGAACTGTCCTCCTATCTCTCGTCCAATGTGCTCTTTGACAGACTACAGTCAGGTTTCAGACCCCATCACTCCACAGAAACTGCCCTAACCAAGGTCACTAATGACCTTCTAACTGCCAAAGTCAAACGTCACTATTCTGTCCTCCTCCTCCTTGACCTCTCCTCTGCCTTTGACACAGTCGACCATTCCCTCCTGCTTGAAACGCTTTCATCCCTTGGCATCTCTGACCTGGCCCTTTCCTGGATCTCCTCATACCTCACCAACCGTACATTCAGTGTCTCCCACTCGCACACCACCTCCCCACCACGCCCTCTTTCTGTAGGTGTCCCCCAAGGCTCCGTCCTAGGACCCCTCTTGTTCTCCAACTACACCCTAGGCCTTGGCCAACTCATAGAATCCCATGGTTTCCATTATCACTGCTATGCTGACGACACCCAGATATATCTCTCTGGTCCAGACACTACCTCCCTGTTGTCCAAAGTCCCAGAATGTCTAGCAGCCGTAACCTCCTTTCTCTCCTCCCGCTGTCTCAAACTCAACATGGAGAAAACGGAGTTCATAATCTTCACCCCTCCACGCATGACCCCCTTACCTGACCCATCTATCAAAATTAATGGAACCACTCTCACCCCAGTCCCACAGGCCCGCTGCCTTGGGATAACCCTAGACTCTGACCTATCCTTCAAGCCTCATATTCAAACCCTCAACACATCCTGCCGCCTCCAACTCAAGAACATCCACCGAATCCGCTCCTTCCTCACCCCTGAAACTACAAAGATACTAGTCCACGCCCTCATAATCTCCCGCTTAGACTACTGTAACACCCTTCTCCATGGCCTCCCAGCTAACACTCTCACCCCCCTCCAGTCCACCTTAAACTGTGCTGCTCGTTTAATACACCTCTCCCCCCGTTCTTCATCGGCCATCCCCCTCTGCCAATCCCTCCACTGGCTACCCATCGCCCAGCGAATAGAGTTCAAACTACTAACGCTGACATACAAAGCCATCCACAATCTGTCCCCTCCATATATCTCCGATCTAATCTCCCGCTACCTACCCGCACGTAACCTCCGATCCTCCAAAGACCTCCTATTCCGCTCTGCTCTCATTCGCTCCTCACACAATCGTCTCCAAGACTTCTCCCGTGCATCCCCCATACTCTGGAACTCACTACCAAGACACATAAGACTGACCCCCACAATCACGAGCTTCAAGAAGGCCCTGAAGACTCACCTATTCAGGAAGGCCTACAACCTCCAATAACACTATCACCACACCACCACCTGTACAGTCTCTCCCCTCACCTTCTGTCTCTATCCCTTTTCCCTCATAGACTGTAAGCCCTTGCGGGCAGGGCCCTCTATCCCACTGTGCCAATTGGTCACTGTTAGTATTATCTGTTTTGTATATCTGGTGTACTGTATGTAAATCGGCAAATGTAAAGCACCATGGAATTAATGATGGTATATAAATAAACAATAATAATAATAATAATAATCCTCTGCCAGAGCAAAGCTTTATCAAGGCCAGCATGGAAACCAACCGCCAGCCTTGATACATCTCTTCCAGAGATCTGTGGCAGCCATGTTGTTCATAGCATCATGGCACCTTCGATAAGAAGCTAATATAATATTTAAATATTCGCACAATTGTCATCTGTACCGGTGCAAAATCAGTAGAGATACAAGCAATAAGTATTTTATTAGATTTTTCATATTTTATGTATTGTCAGAAAAATAAATTAGAATTCTGCTTTATATATAATGCATTGGAGTTATGAAAGAGCTTCTATATAAAGACCCTGAGTCTGTACACACGTGTCACACATAACCGGGCGACCTCACTTCTCTCTGTCACTGCAATTAAATTCCTATAAGAGAGTGAAAAAAAAGTCAACTCGTCACGAACAGGATTCGAACCTGTGCGGGGAAACCCCATTGGATTTCGAGTCCAACGCCTTAACCACTCGGCCACCGTGACTGTCAGCCAACGGGCCCGCACAGCTCTCTCACAGTGTGCGAACCGCCTCCTCACATGTCCTTCGCTCATTGGTGGAGAGCTCGGTGCAGATTAACTCGTTCGGCCCTGGTCTGCAGCTGGATATAATCCAGGCTGGAAGTTCGAGCCCTCTGTGTGGCGCATTATTTTTCTCCCTTCGTCAATTCGTTTTATTACCGGCTCTTTGAGCTTAGTTGCCCCTTAGTCAGTCACAAAGACTTACAGCGCAGACCCAGCTGTTACGCCACACCACACACACCAGTAATACTTGAGTTTGTTTTTTTTTAGTTCTATATCGGATGGCTATGGATACTTCCAAACGCTGCCGCTAGATGTCTTTTCAGCCTATTCAGGACGATTTTCAGGATCGACCAAAACCAGCCTTTCTTCATTAAACTTCCTCAATACGACCAAATAGCAGTTTCTCATTTTGTCCGGCAGATGGCACTGGTCCACCTTTGGCTCTCTGCTCTTCTGTATTGCAGTGCACTGCGCACCCGCTAGAGGTCGTCTTTACTATGTAGTTGGAAGTGCCGGGCAGACTGGCAGAAGATGGCGGTGCGGAAGAAGGACGGCGGCCCGAACGTGAAATATTACGAGTCCTCTGACACCATTTCTCAGTTCGACAACGTGCGACTATGGCTGGGGAAAAACTACAAGAAGGTACCGGAAGGAAATGCTAAGTGTCCTGAAGAGAAGTGCAATGTGTAACCCTCAGCTGTACATGGAGAACAAAGAGTCGGGCCCGGCACAGGGGTGGGGGGGAGACTCGACATTGGGGGCAAGCTTAGGTCCCAGCTGCCGACCTGTCACCTTCTGTGCTGTGCAGTAGACGTAGGGGGGCGCACGTATCAGCGACAAGTAGGGGCAGATGGCAGGGCCAGGCCAGGGGCTGACATGCCAGGATGTGTAAGGCCTACATGTACCCAGATGTCGGGTCACTGCCCCGGGGGCGCCTCCACATCTGCTCTGGGCACACAATCCTATGTATTTCTATAGAGACAGAGCAGGATTGTTCTGGAATGTGGCCCAGATCCCCTGAGCAGTCACATACACACTGCCCTGTCATGCTGATCCTAAATAAAACGCCCCCCTCCTCCTGCTGCCAGATGCTCATTGATAGCACAGCTGTCATGTCCAGCACAGGTCTTCTATAGGCAAGGTCATGTGACCAGTGTCCTTACTTACCCTGACACTGGCCTTGCATCCTGCCTTTCCTCCAGGCATCTATATGTGGATCTGCCTGTATATTACACTGCATGATCCCAGCCATGACCTTCATGCCTGTTGTGGATGCAGCCACATGTATGATGTCTGATCTCTCCAGAGCACAGGAGATGATAGGAGACAGTGACCTAGACAGCCTGATGTGAGCGGGGAGGATTGTAGTGTTTACATGCTGGTGATCAGCGCCGGCAGCACGTGCTACTTGTCATCTTCAGTTACCTTTGACCTAGACTAGAGTCAGGCAGGTCCCAGCTGCTGTGCACAGACTACACCTACATACGTCTATCCCATACTAATGAGGGCTGAAGAACACGGCTCACCTCCTGCTATTGCTTTATAGTAGGATGACTTACTCTATCTGCAGATATATTTACTTATGGATTTTTGTGTCCGTCTACACCCAGCTTTCCCACACTCCTAAATGGGCAGTGATGCTTATTTTTGCTGCAGGTCAGTAAAGCTGACCATGTAACAGGCTGACACTGATGTCTGCTATGGATGTGCCAGCGGATCCTCATATGGAATAAATCTATTGAAAGACCCTTTTTTTGCAGACTAATTTTCATCAGGGGCCAATATTTCTAATATTTATCGCACTCTCCCATACAACACCATGGTCGCCTTCATTGCCATCATCAGCACTGAACTTGACCATGATGATTTTTCCAGAAGAAGAGTATGGACATTTTACGACCCAGTGGGCAGCTGCCTGAACTCATTTAGGCGCTGCTAAGTACTAGGGCTCGGCGATCATGACCCTAATAAAAAAACAGGATTAATTTAGAATTTTACCTCGATTAATAAATGATTATTTTATGACACTCCCCTTTTTATTTGCCACTCCCCCCTATTTATACGCCATGCCAGTGAATTTTAGTTTTGATTATTGACATATTAGTAATTGCGTTTGGATAGTGTACGGTAGTGACCTAGCCTTTCGCTAATGGGAGTATGACGCTGGATGTCATGGATGTCAAATAAATGAAATGATCCATCAATTAACTGAGTTGACTTAAGTACTATGGCAGAGTGGGGGTCTCTGCTGTAACTACTGATGAAAAGGGGATAACCACACAAGGGAGAGGGGTGTCTGTAGTGACTAATGGCGGAAAGTGGTGGGGGCACTGCTTTATCCATTGACCTCTGGTGTTAGGCTCCATGAACACTAACACGTGCTTTGTCAGTGTGCTAGCTGTGTTTTTAATGGCTAGCACACTAACCCATTATTTTCTATGGCCCCATTTACATTCCTGTGTAGTAACACAGGTCCATGTAGAGGTATAAGTTCTGGGCAAAACTTAGGACAGTTCCTATTTCTGTCAAGTTTTGTGGTCGGGGCTCACTATATGAAATGAATGGATTGATGGAGACATGGACAACATATGGATATCATCTATGAGCCATCTGTGTTGTTTTTCCACCTACCTGTTGATGCATACGTTCATTTGCATGTAGCTTTAAGCTAAGGCCCCACATCGTGAAAACGCAGCTTTTTTTGTTGCAGATTTTGTTTTTTGTTTTTTTTTTAATCCAAAGCCAAGAATGGCTACAAAAGAAATAGGAAAGATATAGGAGGGTCTTATACTTCTACCTTCTGCTCAATCCACTCCTTGCTTTAGCTCAAAAAAACACAGCAAAGTCTGCAACAAAAGAAGCTGCGTTTCCGCAACATGGGGCCTCAGCCTTAAAGAGAGTCTGTCAACAGGAAGCTAGCCATAGTGCATTGTAGGAGACATTATGCTGAACACCATCATACCTTTAGATAGTCCAGAAGATGCAATATTTCCTTTAAAATACACTTTTAAAAAATTTACAGATGGGCTTCAGACATAATGGGCGTATGCCAGCACCTCCAAGGGCATTGCACACTGCAAGGAAAGTCTTTGTGGTGCCGCCTGGTGATAAGGATGGGGAGATTTGCTGTGACTGCTGGACGTGTTGTCGCCTATGATTATTGGGGCTAGAGGGGGTGTACTGTTGTGATTTCCATCTCTTTGAGTGGGTACTGGGTGGCACATACATGCAAGGTCTTGGCCTGGTGCATACAAATAATTGTGTATATTAATACTTGTTATATATTTATTCTACCCAAGAATGGTGCTGCCGCTTTTCTCACAATAGACTCAAAGCGCAGATAATAAACTATTCTGCTTTTACTCTATTTTAACCAGTTTCTTTACCTGTTTCAGTACATTCAGGCCGAACCTCCGACTAACAAGTCTCTATCCAGCCTGGTGGTCCAACTCCTGCAGTTCCAAGAAGAAGTGTTTGGGAAACATGTCAGCAATGCTCCACTTACGAAATTGCCGGTAACTACAGTTTTCATCTAACATTAGTTTTTCAGTTGTCCTGTAACACATACAACATGGTCATAAAAACCAAAGGCGTAATGTCATATATTACTGAAAGGACATCACAATGTTTATTGTCAACTTATGACAGCAAAAAATACAGATATTTAGATGGAGTCATAAAGCATGAAAGCCTTTGCTGATGGACCAGCAGTCAGTAGCTTTGTAGATTTTAGGAGCAGGTTTACACCCTTCAGTAATACTGACTATATCTACTGATGGTGCAGAAAGCATACGACATGACTTGCGCTTTGTTGAAGCCACAGTTAGGCCATATTCACACTGAACTATTTTGGTCAGTATTTTTCATCAGTATTTGTAAGCCAAAACCTGGAGTGGGTCCAAAATGTAAAAGAAGTGCAAATCTTGCCATGATACTCTTTTCCTTTGTAGGTTCCAATTCTGATTTTAGTTTACAGAATCTTGTATTATTATTTGTATCGCTGATCATGTGAGAGTGGCCTTAGGATGAATTCACATACATCAGATTAGTTGCATTCCTGCGACTGTCCCCTACATCTGAATGGTGTTATTTTGGCAGAAAGGGCATTGAGACGAATGGGGCAGTTCTAGGAATTTCTGCAAAATATCTGCCGTGTGTAAATTGGTGAACACTAACCCCCAGATATATTTTGTCCTTACCTGCTGAAAGTAAATGCCTATTCAGTCTGATGATTCTCGCTTTACAGATGAAATGCTTCCTGGATTTCAAAGTGGGAGGAGCTTTGTGTCATATCCTCGCTGCTGCTTATAAATTTAAGAGTGACCAAGGATGGTAAGAGACTTGCTTTACATCAACGTTCTCACTTTGCTGTGGTTTCAGAAGTGCCTGGTAATTTTTCTGTCATCCCTGGCGAAATCTGATGGGTAGCAGTATGGGGTGCACCATTCTCAATATATGATACTAGGACTTCTGCAAAATGGCAGGAGACACCATTTGCACAATGAATATGCACATAACCTTTCATTTGTTATCTCTAATTTTACTCTCCTGTTCCTTTCAGGCGTAGGTTTGATTTCCAGAACCCTTCACGCATGGATCGTAATGTAGAAATGTTCATGAACATAGAAAAATCCCTTGTGCAGGTGTGGATGCCTTCTCTTCTTTTCTAGTATAGTGGGGTCATTCTATTACAGACAGTCTTGTGTAAACCTATCATACTCAATATTGTCTATTTATACACAGTTAATACATGGTTTTCTTACATGCGAGGCATCAAAAAGTTGCAAATTTATGTTTAAATCGCTTATTTGTACAAAAAATTTTTTTTTTTCCGTTTGGGGCTCCCCTTGCCATTTTCCTGGAAGAGCATGTGGCGCTGGTAGAGCCTCTGGCCCCGCTAGATTTATGATCATTTACCCCAGTTTACTAGATTTCACTGCAAGCGCACACACTGGCAGAGGGTGCATTTTAGTAAATCTGCCCCAATGTATTTCTGCAGTGATACATCTTTTATTCATTGTGTCTTCCTCTTTTTAATCCTTCAGAACAACTGTCTATCCCGACCAAATATATACCTTCATCCAGACATAGACTCAAAGCTGCAGAGCAAGCTGAAAGACATTGTGAAAAGACATCAGGTAATATAAGTGTGACTGATCTAGTTTTGTTTATAAATATGACAGATTTTCAGTTTTTTAACCCTGTCAGTTCCAAAGATATCAGGGATGTGGGTTTGACATCTTTAATTACATTAAATAATTATTGGTATTGTATAATTCATTAGATGTATAGTTTGTGGCTCAGTTACTTCCAATTCAATCATTAGTTTTTTTAATGAATTAGAGAAACTTTTGTGTTTGTCTGACCATAGCTGTAATAAAAACCATGGTTTATATAGGAGTTAGAGCAGGGATCCATGGTCTAGCCTACTGACTCCACTGAAAGATAAACGTGATCTATCATGACCTTAAAAACTTGTTACAGCTAGAATGTAAGGACTACCTGTAGAGTTTAAAGAAGCACTCCAGTAAAAAAAAAAAAAAAAGTGTAGTCCCTCTTATTTGAAAATGTGTAGTATAATGTTATTGAAAACTTACAGACAGCTTTATTTAGAATTTATGTGCTCCTCTCCGGAGCAATGACAGTGTTTTCTTTGTGAACATGATATCAAGCTCACAGTGTGAGTCCATTAGAATCTTGGTTTGACTCCCATAGACGAGCACTGTAAGATTGAGCTGTTCACACTGTGTACGTCAGAGGAGCAGAGAAAGGGAGTCAGTGTTCCTGAGTAGAGTGCATAACTTCACAGTAAAGCCATCAGAAAGTCACACAATAACATTACACTACACATGGGTTTATTATTAAAGAGGACCTTTCTCTATGACACTGAGCAGTAAGGCCCTCCCTTTTGACCGTGAAGGGTTATAGGAGCTGAAACTAACGGCACCAATATCTCTGGCACCCAGACACATTCTGGCAAAGCTAAAGTGCGATGAATTCAGGGAACTGTCAGCTTTCTAGCGGTATATAATACCACCGGTGCCAGAGGACGTCAAAGGACCTCTTTAAGCAGTTGAGGGACTTAAGGCAAATAATAAGGTATTATTATCTAAATGGATTCTATCATTGGCAAAAAACATTTTTTTAACTAAACACCATGTATTGTAGCCTTTATAAAGGCTTTTCCAGCAGTACCTTTGTAGTCGTGTGCCATCTTGGATTTTCCAAATGAAGCAGTAGCAGTATGCTTTAGGAACTGAACATGTGCAGTACACACGGCTGGGTCCCAAAGTGGCCATGTGTACTGCATATGCACAGGATTTGAAACAAGGAGGCGGTCAGAACGGCGCTGGAATGCTAGTGACGGCACTAGCATGAAGATTGGTGGAAGGTTTAGAAAAGAGAAGAGGACGGCGCATAACGATACATAGGTGGGACCAGAAGGATGAAGCGGCTGTGCTCTGTGGTGAAAGTATACGCCCCCTGTGCTCCCTGAGAAGGCTGAAGATAAAGAAGAAAAGTAAGTTTATTTAAAATCGTCTGAAAAACAAGGGTACTGATGGAAAAGCCTTTATAAAGGCTACAATACATGGTGTTTAGTTAAAGAATGTTTTTGCCAATGATAGAATCCCTTTAAAGCATACTTACTATTATTCAGGTTGCACTTGCTTGAAGCTGGGAATCCGCATGAAAAGTTACACTTGGGTCTGTGCTTGGGTAAATATGATTTATAATATTTACCATAATATTTATGATTAAACAAAACTTATCACTCTGTATGGACATGCAAAAGGACTAGGTGGCATGTTAACCAATGTAGCAAGGGTCTGCTTTAAAAAATTATAAAGGTATGGGCATCCTGTAGATTAGGAAATGGGGTTTTCCTCCCTTGACAGCAGTTGTAAATATGCCCTGTAAAAATGGTTTCTATTGAGAAAGATTTGTTTACATGCTTGTTTCATAGGAAAAAACACAATTTGATATCTATATAATAAGGCGACATGCATATGTTGCATGCAGATTACTGGCAGATTTTCCAAGTTGATTTTTGTGCAGAAAATCCACACTGTAAGGCTGAGACCCCATGTTGCGGAAACGCAACTTTTTTTGTTACAGATTTTGTTGCGGTTTTTTGAACTAAAGCCAGGAGTGGATAGAGCAGAAGGTAGAAGTATAAGAACTTCCTATATATTTCCCATTTCCTTTGTAGCCATTATTGGCTTTAGCTCAAAAAAAACTCAACAAAATCTGCAACAAAAAAAGCTGTGTTTCCGCAACGTGGGGTCTCAGCCTAAAATGAGGTTTTCTTAATCTCATGTAGACAATGCTAATACTTTTTCCTTGCAGAAATTGGTATATGGTATTGTATATGTATTGTATATTGTATTGGTATACAGTATGTAGCATGACAATTCTTTATCTGGGTGTCACCTATTTCAATGAGAGGGGTGAAATTTGCAACAAAAGCCACACCTAATCCAACAGAAATGCAAATTTTGGTGTGGAAAATCTGCAGGAAATGCTTTTACATATACATGTAGCCTTAAATGACAGTAAGGCTACGTTCACATCTGTGTCAGAATCTCTGCCGCAGTGTCCGTCTGAAATCGTTGGACGAAGAAGTACTGCACACACGATTTTTTCGTGTGCCACTTTCAGTTTGGAAACAACGGACATCCAATGGAACCCATTTTAGTCAATGAAGTGAGGGCTGTCAAACTCCGTCTGCATCTGTTTTAGCAGTCCGCCTGTCTGTTCTAGTCCTACAATGGACATCCAGAAGCTACTGTGAACCTAGTGTAGCTGTTATCTAAAATATAGTTTATATGTTATATCCTGTTATTTATTTATTTATTATTATTATTTGCAGGGCACAGTGACGGAGGACAAAAGTCATGCTTCCCATGTGGTTGTTCCAGTTCCTGGCTCCTTGGAAGAAGGTTAGAAAAATCTCTTTTATCCTGCTGTCATGATTTTGCTAGCTTAAGCTAGTCTTACTGTGTAAGTTACATAGATCAAGGCTATCCAACCCAGCCTCACTATATGCATGCATGCTGGGCTGATCCCTGTTGTCAATAGGAAGGATAAGCTGCTGACAGACACCTCTGGTTTTGGCTTACCTGCCATGACAACAGTGAATATGATATGTTAAAATCCAGCTTGCCCAATACTTTTTTGCTCCCCTGATATCTGCCATTTGGAAGAAAAATAGACAAGTTTACCCCCCCCCCTTTTTTTATTAAACCCCCCCCCCCAAAGTTTTCCCCCCCCCCCCCCCCCCCAGTGTTTTCTTTTTTTTCATGACTGTAACAATTGTGATTCACACTGCAGCAAACTTGTTACCACATGTATATATACAGTGTGAAACAGACCGAAAAGATTTTTTTTTTTTTAGTTTCTTCAAAGTAGCCCCCTTTTGCTTGGACTACACCTTTGCACACTCTTGGCATTCTCTTGATGAGCTTCAAGAGGTAGTCACCTGAAATGGTCTTCCAACAGTCTTGAAGGAGTTCCCAGAGATGCTTAGCACTTGTTGGCCCTTTTGCCTTCACTCTGCGGTCCAGCTCACCCCAAACCATCTCGATTGGGTTCAGGTCTGGTGACTGTGGAGGCCAGGTCATCTGACGTAGCACCCCATCACTCTCCTTCTTGGTCAAATAGCCCTTACACAGTCTGGAGGTGTGTTTGGGGTAATTGTCCTGTTGAAAAATAAATGATAGTCCAACTAAACGCAAACCGGATGGAATAGCATGCCGCTGCAAGATGCTGTGGTAACCATGCTGGTTCAGTATTCCTTCAATTTTGAATAAATCCCCAACAGTGTCACCAGCAAAGCACCCCCACACCATCACACCTCCTCCTCCATGCTTCACGGTGGGAACCAGACATGTAGAGTCCATTCGTTCACCTTTTCTGCGTCGCACAAAGACACGGTGGTTGGAACCAAAGATTTCACATTTGGACTCATCAGACCAAAGCACAGATTTCCACAGGTCTAATGTCCATTCCTTGTGTTCTTTAGCCCACACAAGTCTCTTCTGCTTGTTGCCTGTCCTTAGCAGTGGTTTCCTAGCAGCTATTTTACCATGAAGGCCTGCTGCACACAGTCTCCTCTTAACAGTTGTTGTAGAGATGTGTCTGCAGCTAGAACTCTGTGTGGCATTGACCTGATCTCTAATCTGAGCTGCTGTTAACCTGCGATTTCTGAGGCTGGTGACTCAGATGAACTTATCCTCCGCAGCAGAGGTGACTCTTGGTCTTCCTTTCCTGGGGCGGTCCTCATGTGAGCCAGTTTCTTTGTAGTGCTTGATGGTTTTGGCCACTGCACTTGGGGACACTTTCAAAGTTTTCCCAATTTTTCGGACTGACTGACCTTCATTTCTTAAAGTAATGATGGCCACTCGTTTTTCTTTACTTAGTTGCTTTTTTTCTTGCCATAATACAAATTCTAACACTCCATTCAGTAGGACTATCAGCTGTGTATCCACCTGACTTCTGAACAACACAACTGATGGTCCCAACCCCATTTATAAGGCAAGAAATCCCACTTATTAAACCTGACAGGGCACACCTGTGAAGTGAAAACCATTTCAGGTGACTACCTCTTGAAGCTCATCAAGAGAATGCCAAGAGTGTGCAAAGCAGTAATCAAAGCAAAAGGTGGCTACTTTGAAGAACCTAGAATATAAGACATATTTTCAGTTGTTTCACACTTTTTTGTTAAGTATATAATTCCATATGTGTTAATTCATAGTTTTGATGCCTTCAGTGTGAATCTACAATTTTTATACTCATGAAAATACAGAAAACTTTTGGAATGAGAAGGTGTGTCCAAACTTTTGGTCTGTACTGTATATGTCCAACTGAATGATGCGAAGGAAATACTACTTTCCCCTTTATTAACTAGGCATTTTGCCTATTACCTTAGTGGAGCATAGCAAAGTAGACATTTTGAAGTGGCTGTCAGGAATTTTACGGGTATGTGTGTTTTCATGCAAAATTGAAATATTTGCAGGGTCTTGCTGGACATCTGTTCTCTGCTTGTATAAGCCTTTATATGCGGTGTCCTATTAGTTTTTCTTTTGCTATTAGCCTCATTATAGCTGCAGCACATTTTACATTTGTCTCTGAGGATGTGGGCGTGCACAGTAAGAAGCTGTCTGCTCCCTTCCCCTATCCATTATAATTACGGCACTGTTCCTGGTGGACAGTGAAAAACCCACCACAGCCCCATCAGAAAGCTGAATGGCAGGAGCGGGGCCCCTACTATCTCCAGCGTTCCCAGTAGAGTGAAAGTGCTCCAGCAGCTACGTTCATACAGGATTCTCCTCATGGTCAGTGGGGGTCTCAGCAGTTAGACTTCACGATGACCAAGTTATCTCCTGTTCGTGAAAAATTGAACCAACCAATTTCGGAATATGGTGTCAGTTTTACAGTCCCTGATAACTCCCTTTTGTGTGCAGTAAATATTGCTACCTCTGCTATTGGGCAGGAAAGTCTTGTTCATTGACCTCTCTTATAAGCTATTTTTTTATAGTATTATTTTTGATATGATTCAATGTAAGAGAAGGCCAGTGGCTTTAAATTGTTAATTTATGAATTTAGTGTAACTTTCTTATGTGTAAGGCACTTTATTATAGATCTAGGTATCCTGCTTTGAATGCTATAGTTTGTGTTTTTCTATATTTTGCTGTGTGAATGTATTTTTTTTTTTTAATCTTCAATTACACTTGTTATGATGTTCTCTATTTAGAGGAATGGGTGAGGCCCATATTGAAGAGAGACAAGCAGGTTCTGCTTCACTGGGGTTATTATCCAGATAGGTAAGAGTATGACTACGTATATTAGGCCACAGCCTTCTTTGACACAATGCTGTCCTGTGTGAATGGGTAGTGGTCCTGAGTGGCTCATCAATACTTCCATAGCCTTGTAGACTAACTCAAAAGCCATGTATGGATGATTATTTCTGTATCTGCACATTGGGTAGTCATGCCTTAAAGAGCTGACCTATCTTGGATGTTCATACAGGCCATAACCTGATTATGAGTAAGACCATAGTAACTTCACAGCTATTGTACTTGATGGTGGTTTCCAGGTACATCATATTCTTAAAGGATACCTATCATTTTAAAAATCCTCTGACATGTTATAGTGACATGTCAGGTGTCTTGATCACTGGGGGGTGCAAGTGCTGAGAACCTCAGTGCTAAAGTTAAGGGGCAGCAGTGCTCAGTTGAGATCCTTTGTTTCTTCTCCGTTGTCCTCAGAGAGTGGAGAGTGTAGTATACAAATTCATAGGAAGTCCATGGGGTTCATTACCAATGACTGCATTTAAAGGGGTTGTCTGAGTTTTTTTTTTTTTTATGGCCTATCCTCAGGATAGTCCATAAATATATTATCAGGAGGGGGCCAACACCCGGGCCTCTGTACGGAGCCGCTTCTGGCGCCCTCCAGTATACAATACAGGGCCGGAAGCAGAAAGCTCCATCTGCTGCTTATCGGCTCAGCGACTTCACTGCAGCTCAGCTCCCATTGACAGTGAAGGTGCCAAGCCGAAGATAGACCATTAAAAAAAAAAAAAGCCCAGACAACCCCTTAAGATTGTGTTTTTTTTTCTGTCATTATTAGTAAGAATAAAACACTCCAGTATGCTTCATAGCAGTTAAATATATGTGTTTTGGGATTTGCTGTTGGTAATTTTATGATTTATTTAAGTGCTTTTCAAGACATAACTTATGTTTTCTTGTCTTTTAAAGTTATGATACCTGGATTCCAGCTAGTGAGGTAGAGGCTCCAGTTGAGGATGCACCTACCCCAGAAAAGCCCCGCAAGGTAAATTTTTACAGATTATGTAGTAAGACCTGGTGCTGGACAAGTGACTGTAGATATTTGCAAAATGTGTAAATAAAATAATACAGTCCTCATGATCCATGGAGCTGTAGCTCGATCAATGAATATTGGAACAGTGAAAATAAGTGCTTTAAGCTACCAGTCCAAGTGCTACAGCAACCTCAAGCCCTAATGACTTGACAAAAATATATAATTCACATTTTTAGTTAAACTTTAAAATTTAATGTGTCATTTTTAAGTACTTTTTTTTTTTTACAATTTTTTTTTTTTTCAATTAAAAGCTGGTCTTTGGTTTTGGTCATTTCCCACGTGTTTTATAGACCAAAGGTTCCCAATGACCGGGCCGTAGATCACTTAGTGTCGGCCTGGACATTAGGCTGTTGACTGATGCTCCTATGCTGCGTGTAGTTCATAGAATAGGAGCATCGACCAACACCTGGTAAGTGTCTACAGGACCCGTTTTTGAGAGTGATCTGCTAGTGTAGCCTACAACAGCAAATCACTTTCCACTTACCTTATTACTGATGCAGATCTCTTCTGAGAAACATTATGTGTGCACCTTCTATTCTGGAACCTTCGCTGTAGTGCCACTGGGACTGGAGAGCAGAATAGAAGATGCACACATCCGGTGTGCAAGAACAGGTCCTGGGAGCTGCATTAGTAAGCAGGTAAGTATAATGTAATTGTAATTATAGTAACAGTATGAAGAGGGTGGGGGGACTATTACCTGTGGGGGGGCACTATAATGCCACTATTACAGTTATAGTGTAACTGTAATAGTGCACATCCCCCATAAGTAATAGTCTTCCCAGTCTATTACAGTTATAGTGTATAGTTATAGTGACCCCCCCACTGTTAATAACATTCCCCCCCCACATACAGGTAATATTATTAACTGAAGGGGCACTATCACTGTAGTAGAGCTCCCCACAGGTAATAGTTCCCCCCCCCCACACACACACACACACACACACACACACACAGGTTATATTACCTGTGGCACTATTACAGTAATAATGCTCCCTGAGTGATTGTCCCCCTGCCCTACCTATACTTTATTAAGGGAGCTCTCTCCATATCACCACTAATTGAGTGAGGGCCCCTCTCCTACCTATACTTTTATTAAGGGAGCTGTTAATATCACCAATAAGTTATGCATGATATGGAGAGAGATCTCCCTTAATAAAGTATAGGGAAATGTGTAAATGTAATCATTATAAATATACACTTTATTGCGTTTCTTATGAGCCGCCCTATCGTCCTAACACTGCCCCACCAACGAAAACCCTGCTGGTCCACAGGAAAATTGACCTACATGAAAGTGGTCCTTGGTACGAAAAATATGTTGGAGACCGCTGTTATAGACCCCTCCCATGCATTATGGAAGGCTAGGATAGTGCATCCAAATATTAAATACTATGAGCCATGAATTTTTAGTAATGCATTTAAGTCTCTAGCATTTTACATTCATATCTAAATGTATATAAACTCAAAATTTAACAACTATTTGCAGACACACTTTCAATATTTTTTGTATGAATAGGTCCACGCCAAATGGATTCTTGACACTGACCTGTTCAATGAGTGGATGAATGAAGAAGATTATGAGGTGAATGATGAGAGAAGTGCAGTTACACGCCGCAAGAAGATCTCAGCCAAGACCTTGACTGATGAAGTGAGATCATTACTGCAAACTGATCTTGTAGAGGTCTCTCTGCTATGCTTTTTTATCTATTTAATATCTATAAATACTGTGAAGAGATGTATATAACACTTCTGTCTTAAAGGGGTTATACAGGGAAAAATAAACCTTATCAGTTCATTCCCTTCTCTGCATATGCTTTATTACTAATACATAAAGACAGGTTCCCTGTGGCACCGATGATTACATTTGCAAAGCGCAGCGTAGTGCCGGAAGTCTGTGCGCTGCCTCCCCTACTGTCGCTGTAGTTCCTGTACTCCTGCTGCAGACCCATTGAATAGAGTGAAGCATCCACATGGGAGTTGAAGCATCCACATGGGAGGCAGAGGAATGAGACTTCTGGCCTCCCCAGCTGCAGTCTGCAAATTTAGTCACTGGGGTCCTAGGGGACCTGGATTATGTATTAATAAGAAAGCTTATTCAGTGCACAGAATGCAATGGTAACCTCTTTAAGCTGGCCATACACATTAGAGGTCTTTCAGTCAAGTCTGCTAATTTTAACAGGGCCAGCCAACCATCTGATGTATTTAAAGGCCTTCTAACCTTTCTCCCCAGTGGTAGATTTTTTTTTTTATATATATATAAAAATAGTCTTGGCAGTAGCTATCTCCCCTTTCCATACAGAACTTATGCACTTTCTGCCAAACCAGGAGTGCATGTGTATGCATATTAGAGTACTGAGAAAGAGAGCCCTTTATCTCCAGCCTGGTTTCTTATGTTTATGGCCAGCCTTAATGTACTTGTTAGATTTTTATTAATTATTTTTTATTTTATTTTTATTCATTTCGTCACCTCCATCATCTCCAACCCATTGCATCTTTCAATAGGTGCCACTCCACTGATTCCGGCACAGTTGGACTTTTTTCTCTAGCCTAGACTATTCCCCAGTGTGATGATTCCGCTTAAATATGGCTATAACTCAAAGATGTATTTTGATCTCTGGGTAGCGTATCTCCCTCTTAGTTCCATTTATTCATAATGTGCGCAGCTATAATCCTAGTTGTATGTTATCAGTAGAGGCAACCTTGTAACAATAGGGCTTTGTATCCATCCCAGAATAGCTCTATTGAATTCTTACATAGGCCTGGTTGATCAAATAAACATGCATTGTTCAGCCTGGGCTGTTGATCAGACATGGTTGATAACATTGTATCATTTCACTTAATCCTATCTTCTTACAAAGAATCTGGACTTGAGTGCGTTAGTCAATCAGACTTGCTGTCGCCGGTGACCTCATTCTGGGTGGTGTAATCAAGGGTATAAAAGATGAGGTAAGAGGTCAGTGGGAGGAGATGGGGCTGAGACTACCACTGGGAGATTACTATGAAGATGCTACTATGAGGAGAGGCTGCTGTGATGAGTTGCTGAGAGGCTGGAGTTAATGCCGCTGCCTCCACTGGTGATCTCCACATGCTAAGTGTGAGTGTTGGACTATAGAGCCACATCCAGGATATGTGTGGTAAAGTAATCATTTCACCTTTATTCCCTTTTATTTTATTGTACTGTATATTGTAACTAGTAACTGTTAATGCTTGTATATATCTACATATCTGTTCTGAACTGCATGTGTTATATGTTAATACCGACCCAGTTAGGGGTTAATAAATATATAAAATTTAGAAAGCTTGTCTTGTATTTATCTTGTGAACCCAGCACTCACTGGCGGTGAGTGTGGTTTTTATGAAAGAAGTCTCAGGTGTGGGCCACCGCGGTGTTGGCGCACTGAGGATCTTTCACACCCAGCAATCGTCTCTGTTCTTTTCAGTACAGTTATGCTCTCTACTGTCAGGTGGGCTGTCCTAGGTCGGAGCAAAAAGACAGGGACTGCCCACCTGACAGCAGAGAGCATAATTGTTCTGAAACTAGCAGCACCATAAGCTAGGGAATGGTCAGAGCTATAGAAAAAATTCCAACTACGCCAGAATCAGTGGAGCGGCACCTAATGAATAGTGTTGGATGAAAATGTGATAGGTTCTCTTTATATTAATATATATAAAACAGTATATATAAATGCCTATGCCTGTTGAATTGTGGTCCAAGTCCTGGGGCTCCTATGATCTTGAGAATAGGGATGCACTTTTTTCTGTGCCTTTAAAGGGGTTTTCTCTCTTTCAGCAGCTTTGCCTGCTGTGTCTTCTTCTCACTTCCTGTATAGTCCCCCCCCCCTCCCAGCTTGCTGAACAGGGCACTATGAAGTATCACAATACTTATTATAATTACTAGAAATCTAATATAAATGTAGATCAAATAATATGCACATGCTTCTAGAGAACAGACTCAGAGTTATCTGTGTGTTTACATAGAGAGATAACAAACCGGGCTTTATCAGCAAACTGTAGTTAGCTGAACTGATTTTCCTGCCTGCAGAGCGGTAGATAACATTGAGAGCAGTGAGTGATGTCACTTGTCCTGCTTGTCACACAGGTCTGGCGCTATAGAAACGCTGTGTAAACAATGGGAGGCATAATTTCACATAGCAGGAAAAGAAAGCACTATTGCTAAAGCAATATATTTAGGAAAAGACTTCAGTTTACATAATCTAGCAGTATAGATAGGATCCTTGAGATGGGACTACCCCTTTAAGAGAGATGGCCATATAAATGCATACTTGACTGTTTTGATTATAAAAGTTATACTCACAGGCTTAGATATCTAGGTATAAATAAGCCGTACACATTTATAGAAAAAATGTGTTTCATTATTACAGAAGAAATACATATTTTGCATGGAGATTTTTACAGTTTCTTTTTATTTCTGCATGCTTATATTTAAGGATAGATCTTAAATTGTAGCAAGCTGATAGTATTTCACAAGAAGAGATGCATTCTATATTGCAAATTATATTTAATACCAAATATTTAGTATCCCTTTCCTTCTCATTAAAGGTCAGTAGTCCAGACTCGGATCGCAGGGACAAGAAAGGACCTAACTATAAAAAGAGGAAGCGCTCTCCTTCACCTCCTCCAAGTGCAGAAGCTAAGAAGAAGAATGTCAAAAAAGGGTTGGTTCATTTACCAGTTGCATGTGTTACTCACTCCCTAATATGAAAATGTAGTCCAATATACAGGCACCATATTTTAGACCTATATGAGCTGAGGAGATTGATCTGCTATATTTAAGTTTCTGCTCACTAGGTTTATAAGTTGAGTCGGCGGTTCTAATTAATCTCTGTATCATTAGGTACAGAAGGTTGTCAGTCACTGAGAAGGCCCGCCCACTAGACTCCTAAGCAGAGAATGAGCAGAAATGTAAAAAAGTTAATGCTGAGGTTTTTATCCCTACAAAACTATATAAATTTACTCAGCTGCTCCTGCTCTCTAACATGCTGTTTGCTGATGATGACAGGTTCACACTGTACATGAATTGTGTTCATACCTTTTATATATCTGTTATGTTCAGAACTGTAATTGTCCTGTTCTTATAGATGAACACATTTATGTTATCTGTAAATAGTCAGTCATAAAATCATGTACCGCTCTTTAATTTGATTCATTAGCAGTATTGTGTTTATTGGGTTATGATATCACTTGGCTCAACGTCTTACATGTTTGATAATCACAACCTCTGCAATCTGTTTTGCAGTGTTTATGCATTTCTATTCTTGGTACAGTTGACATAATCATATGTGATGTCTCTTCTATCTGTCCATTTTATATAGTCTTTCCTAAACATCACTTCTTTGTCACTGGAGCTATTGTGTTTAATTCCTTCAATGTTCTATATTATAGACCGTCTACTCCTTATAACAAGTCAAAAAGGGGTCATAGGGAGGAAGAACAAGAGGATTTGACAAAGGACATGGATGAACCTTCCCCAGTGCCTAATGTAGAAGAAGTTACTCTCCCAAAAACAGGTATTTTTCTCTTTGTGTTTAGTATGTATAGATAGTGACTGCATGTGTGTGTTGATACTAAGATTTAGACATATAGAGTTGAACTTAAATCTCTTCATTTTCTAGTTAACACCAAGAAAGATTCTGAATCGGCCCCAGTGAAAGGTGGCACTGTGACTGACTTAGGTGAGTTTTCGCTTTGCTCTTTCAATCACTTCTACAATAGGTGGATGCATTTAATATAACTAGAATATAGCTAGAATAAAGGAGTTGCTTCTCTCTTTCCATTGTGCTATACCCATTCTCATTCTCTCAGTTTATTTTGGGAGGGGCTGTAGAATTGCATTATAGAAACAACCATAAACTTTTTGAGTCATGGTATTTATAACAAAACTCCTTGAAATGTATTTTTAATCAAAAGGGTTTTTTCCTATGCCATTCCGGTGGTGGAACCCTAGTCCTTTCCGCTCTTCTCTCATTCCGCTGCAAAAGGGGTTTTCCGGGCAAAAAAAACTTTTTTTTTTTTAAAGTTATTTTAGTTCTATTAAAGGGTTAATAATTGCACCAAAATGCCTTTAGCAGTGTTCTGAGTTATTTCTGGCTTTCTTCGGAGCTCCAGGCATCCTCTGCATTTGTTTACATTATTCCCTAGCCTATAATTCCCATGATGCCCCTCTCACTCCTCTCTCACACACCCTCCCTGTTTCCCTAGCTAGCCCGCAGAATACTAGCCCTATCTATCTACCTACCTCAGCCCCAATCCCTGCCCCCCAAAAAATCATACTTACCTGTCTTCTGTGTCCTGGAGATCAGCTTCATCGGTCTTGCCGGCATCTCCTTCTGGGGACTTCTTGCACATGCATGGTATGCGTTCTTCACTTCTGCCAGCTAGTGTGCAATAAAGCTCTATTGCGCAGGCACCAGCAGAAGCAGAGGAAGTGACGCTTCATGCCAGAAGACTGAAGATAGGTAAGTATGATGGGTATGGGGGGGGATGTATTGGTGATGCTTCGTTTCGGGAAATACGCCCCAGGCATATCGGTAAATATAAATTTTTTATTAATTAAGTCGATTAGAAGTTAGCCAGTTGGAGGGGGTTTAGTTTAGGGATGCATTTTTAATTTATTCTGGACAACTCCTTTAAGTGATGACATCATTGACGCCCATGTGGCTGCTGCAGCCAATTAACTGGCCTCAGTGGTCCTGTGTGGTAATTGGTTATATTATTGCTGCAGCTATGACATAACTGACACACGTGATCAGTAAGGCCAGTAAATTGGCTGCAGTGGATGTGTGGGGATCATTTATGTCAATGCTGCAGTGCCAAAAGCAGAGAAGACTGGGGAAGAACAGGTAAGTAACACTTTTGTCTTCTTCTTTTTTTTTTTTTTTTCTTAAATTTTGTCCTGAAACTCCTCTCTATGGGAGTTACGGGGACAGCATAGAGCAGCACTGCTTGGCTGTTCCCTTAAGTTCCGGCAGTAGCAGTCAGGACTGCGAGCAGTTTTTGCCATCTCAACAACAATTTGTCATGATAGAAATAACTTTTAAAGGTTTCAAAGACTTCAAAGCTGGACCACTGGGACCACATTCATCCTCATTGCTAGTGCAGACAAGTGTTTTATGCTAAGCAGTCAGAGCACTTAATTCTGTTGCCTATACGCCAGCATCTGTTTGCTAACTTGTGCAAATTAAATGTCTTTGATAATTCCTCATTTATTTATTTTTTTTAAACAGATGAACAGGAAGATGAGAGTATGGATGCTATAACTAAGGTGGGTGTTGTGCTTGCTATACGTTTGAGGTTTCTGTCCCCGACCCCGCTTAAAAATGCGGAGAGAAAAGTACTGCAAGCAGGACTTCTCTCTCCGCATTTTATGGGCGGAAAACCCGGGTAACTGCTTTTTAAGTGGGTTAGCTTTCCATTTTTCGGGTCCCAAAGCGGACCTGAAGAACGGAAAGCCAAATTCTAGTGTGAAACTGGCAGTGCATGTGACAGAGATTTTTCTGTTGTTGTTTAATGTCCAGAAAATAAAATGAAGTGGAATATTGACAATAATGGAGTCGGAAGCACATAGTGCTTCCATATACTGTGTAGTGGCCAGACCTCATTACTGCATCTCACTTACCTTTGACGTCAATGGGAGTTGAGATGCAGCAATGCCATTCGAGCATTATACAATGTATGGAGCCTCTGCCTCCAGCTCCTTACACTGTGTAATATAGGGATCTGATACAGCCCTGAACAACTGATCCATGTGATACGGCCTGTCAGGATAGGCAATAAAAAAAATCCAGAAAAACCACTTTAAGCATTTCGCAGTCTCAAATTGGCATGTTTATTGCTGATTCTAATTTACTTATTATTTAGTAATAACTACAAACTATTCTTCAGTTTGGAGAGTGATTTATTGAGATGCAGTCACAACTCTCAAGCCTTAGGTTGTTTAATTTTTTTGGTTAATTAAAAACAATAAACTCATGGAAGTATAAAAGATCAGCAAACATAACTGAAATAAATACAGTAAGAAAAATACATAGTGTGAAATGAACACAGACAACCAGACTAGTTGAATTTATCAAACAAAGACTACCAAGTGTCTCTACCCCAACGTGATATTCTTAATTTTCTGCTTTCTCTGAGGTAATATTTGACAAACATGTGGGTTTTATGATCCCAGGTCAGTATAAGGGCTTTGTCACACATACAGTTTTCAGACGAACACTGGGTTTTCACCCTGCAGCCATTGGGTGATAGTGTACACTGCGCTCATGACATACCTGGCAGAACCATACATACGTTACGATGTTTGTGCTGCAAGTACAGGTAACTGCCACTTCTGGTAACCCACATGCATGGTTTGTGTCCGCGGCATAAAAATCCCACCTACAACTGGTGTGAGACCATAAAAAGAGTATTGTTTCGAGGGTAGTTTTCATGTGTTTTGGATCTGTTTCTGCAGAATACGCAAGACTTTTTGTTTCTTCTTAGGAAGAGGAGGAGAACTCTACAGGGATCAAAAGTGAACAAGTGAAAAGCTCTGACCTTCATGAGGATAATGTAACTGAACAAACTCACCACATTATCATCCCCAGCTATGCGGCATGGTTTGATTATAATAGGTAACAAATGCCTTTTATTCTTTGTTTTCTCAAACATTCTATATCTATATAGAACTTTATATTACTTCTGTATTTCATATGCTGTCTTCTGAAATTTTTTTTGCAGTGTACATGCCATTGAGCGTAGAGCACTACCTGAGTTTTTCAATGGCAAGAACAAATCTAAAACACCGGAGATGTGAGTTCTACCTTTTATGCTTTTTGCTCTTGGCCTACTTTTAGCAATTGTACCCTAAATTCTAATCCTTAAATGTGGAAATACTTAATTTTTATTTTATTATATTAATCAAAATGTAAACATTCAGACATTGCATTTTCTGTTCCCCAGATACTTAGCATATCGAAATTTTATGATTGACACCTATCGGCTTAACCCTCAGGAATACCTCACTTCAACAGCGTGCCGTCGCAACTTGGCAGGGGATGTCTGTGCTATTATGAGGTAGGGGTAACTGGGGAACTGTAGCTGAAAGGGATTAAAGGTGATAAAAATGACAATTTAAGTGGAACCATTGTCTAGGTGTAGGATATATAAATATGTATGGATATCTTAACTAATCTTTTTATTTTAAATTGTTGTAGGGTTCATGCCTTCCTGGAACAGTGGGGTCTAATCAACTATCAGGTTGATGCTGAGAGTCGCCCTACACCCATGGGACCACCACCTACTTCTCATTTCCATGTTTTAGCTGATACCCCATCAGGACTTGTACCACTGCAGCCTAAAACACCACAGGTGTTGTAACATCTTATCAAGATTTATTTGTGTAGAAATAATTCTTAGTACTATCATTATTATTCATTTATTGTATTGTCACTTTAAATTGTAGGAAAAATAACAGTTTTATATTAGGCTCTGTTCACTTCTGCATCAAAAACTCCAAAGCAGTTACTATCACATTTGCAGCTCTATGTTTTCCATCAAAATGATGGAAACCTCACCTGATAGACCCCAGAAGTCATTAGGATTTTTCATGTGACAAATGTGAGTGTTGTGGCTTCTCTCATAAATGAAAGCCGCAATGCAGATGTGAACAGAGCCTTATATGGAGGTACTCTCTGCTGTGCTTTCCAAGCTTGAATTTTCCCATTTGTATATTTATTGGTGTTTTTGCAGTTTTATTGCTTTATTTCATTTAAGGTTCCTCAGATTACATTGCTGATCATCTTTTTCCCCCAGACCGCTGCTTCACAACAGATGCTGAATTTCCCTGACAAAAATAAAGAAAAACCAACTGACCTACAAAACTTTGGGCTTAGAACTGATATGTACAGCAAAAAGAACACAACATCCAAGGTGCGCACCAATAAGTCTAAACCAAAGGCATCATTTGAAGCCCCTGGGCCCCTACCTACCTTGTGTAATTTAGATTAGTGGCATATTTTATGTAACAGTGGGACCTTTGGGCCACCCTCAGGATGCAGGGCCCGATAGCGACTGCTACTGCTGCACCCTGTATAGGTATGTTCCTGATCTATGTAACATATTTGTCATAGTTTTATAAATACATAGACTATGTAGGCCAAAATATCGTAAGTAGTCTTAGGTCTATGTGTAACTTGTTTCTGGATCTTTTTGGTAATGAAACATAATTGTTACCTGATACTTCCTAAAATTGAAATTAAGGCTTCAGAGCCCCCCATCCAATAAACTACCATCCTACAATGCGATCCTTACACAATCCTTATTATAATATACAACACTGTACATTGGGGCAGGTGACATTGCTAACACAAATGTACAAAGTCATCTCACTTTTTACCCATTTGTTTCTATTATGCTGTTTTCTCTGTTATGCATTCCTTCATTTGATAGTTTTACTTTTTTCCAGAGTAAATCAGCTGCAAGTGCCACACGAGAGTGGACAGAACAAGAGACTTTGCTACTCCTTGAGGTAAAATAAGCAGTACACATATAAAGTAGTGTGTCTTTAACTTGTTATAGAAAGATAGTCATACACATTAAGTAGAACTAGGTTTATTTGTGAACGAAGAGGATCGTCTTATGAACAGTCTTTGCAGATGCCGGCTTTATATGTTAATCCTTATTTCGAGTTACAGTCATTCAGACTGGCCAAACATATTCAGTGGTACCAGGTGAATGTTTATCAAACTTCCTGGAGACATTTTTTATGAAAAAATTGTTCATGTACAAAAATTTTAAATGTGTAACTTTTCAGAAAAAGACATTAATAAGTTCTATAATCAGACATTTCACCAAATAATCGATGCTTGACATTGTCTCATTTTCATCAACCTGAAACTGAAGTGTGTGGCCACCTTAAGCTTGATAAGCTTTACATTGGTTTTAGGCTCTAGAAATGTATAAAGACGACTGGAACAAGGTTTCTGAACATGTTGGCAGCCGTACTCAAGATGAATGTATCTTACACTTCCTGCGGCTGCCCATCGAGGATCCTTATTTGGAGGACTCAGAAGCTTCTCTTGGACCTCTGGCCTACCAACCTATACCATTTAGTCAATCTGGTAACCCAGTAATGAGCACAGTAGCTTTCCTAGCATCTGTAGTGGACCCTCGTGTGGCATCTGCTGCTGCCAAATCTGCTCTTGGTAAGTTCTTTCTTATGAGGTCATTTAGATAAATTAAAACATAGTGTTGCTAAAGTTTCTACTGACTCCTATTAGATGAATTCTCCAAGATGAAGGAAGAAGTTCCTACAGCATTGGTGGAAGCTCATGTACGCAAAGTGGAAGATGCTGCCAAAATGACGGGTAAAGCCGACCCCAGTTATGGACTTGAGAGTAGTGGTATTGCTGGTACGACCGGTGACGAAAATGACCGGATAGGTAAGTGTTATTGTCTTTACTAAAACAGATAGTTGTATCTTGAGTGAAGCTAAACACACTGACTGACCCATGTATGTCCTCTTTCATTCAGCAGCAGAAACAGAAAGCAGAGTGCCTTTGTGCAAAAACGGTATGGGGCCCCTTGTTTTCCATGTAAAAATTATATAACAGTGAGGTGCTAGTGATAGTGTTCCCATTTCATGACTTTACAGAATGAGCCAGTCCATCAGTAGTAAATGAGGGCCATGGAACCGCCAACCAGTTCCTTCCATGAACTCTAAACTCTTGAGTAGCTGCATAGGTTGCACAAATGGTATATCCACTCTGGTGTTCAGTCACTATTGTCACAACTACAAGTCCAAGAGGGAACATCTAGATAGTATAGAGCCATTGGATTTTGACCCCATTATTATAGGTATGACAGTAACCAGTTGTCTATATCTGCATGCCAAACTAATGCAATGTCTGCAGTGCATTGACTGATTCCAAGCTGTTATTAAAGGGGTTATCTGGGAACTTTTTTTTTAACTCTCTCTATCCAGGTTGATTTGTTTTCTCAGAACCTTGGGTTTCCAAGCTTAGGTTCAGGCCAAGTTCACCTGATTGGAACCCGTACCAGGCACTGGAGTCGTTCTGTCTCCTCCATTCTCTCTATGTTCACTGGTATTACCCGTACTATGGGAGCTGGCTTTACTATTACAATAATCTAGTCTGCTAGCCCCCAGAGTACAGGTAATACCACTGAACATGGGAAGGAGGGAGGGATCAGATCGTTCTGTGTTTTGATTCCAATGACGTGAGGCGGAGTCAGAACTATAGGCATAAACAAAAAGTGGTCATAGAAGACACAATCAATGATATGTTCAAAAATAAATAAATCGTTTTTATTAATTACATTAATATATAAAGACAAGTACTGATCTAAAAAGTAGAGACGGGGTAGATGGCAAAAAAAAGTCCACAACTAGAGACACATAATGCTGGGAACAAAATTACACGACATCCACATATACATATATATATATACATACATATATACATACACAGTCTATAGCCAGAAAGAGTTATATAACACTGGATACAAAACTTACTGCACTACATCCATATATGGCCAGAAAGGAGTAAATAACAATAAATACAAAACTTTCTGAACATATGATAATAATCAAGTAAAAGTTATAACAATAACCAGATAATGAATAAGGTAATGGCCAAATACTGAAGGCAGCACAGCATATAAAGACTATACATTACAGATCAATCGAGCAAAGTAGATAAACAAAAAATATCCACAGGATTATAAATAAAGCATCAGATCAAGAGCGTATTCTCGTAATATTATACCTGTAGATGAGGTGGACATGGTGACTGCAGACCCCAGCAAACAGAATAGGACCCAAGTGTAGAGGGACCACCTCTACGCGTTTTGCCAACCTGGCTTCTTCAGGAGGTGTCAGAACTAGCCTAGAAAGCTGAGGTCCTAAAGAAAAAGGATCCCGAGTGAGTTTAAAAAAATGTCCCTGAGTAGCACCTTTAATGCTGCCCAAGGTATCTGCATGGTGGCAATAGGGAGATGTAAAATTCTCTGTAGTAGGCTGTTCTACCCTTTAAGCCTTGTTGCTCTTTAGTTGGTAAATTAGAACAGAAAAATAGAACCTAGTTGTTTCCTCTGTAAAACCTTAGTATTGCTTGTAGTCTTAGTATATATGGTTTCTTTCCCAGCACTGATATTGATTGATTTTTTTTTTTGTTCCCAGAGGAGAATAGTACAGAGGAGCCCACTCCTGAACCACAGCCTTCAGAAGATAAAAAGGAGCCAAAGGTAAAATCCTACATACGCAGACAATTACTGTTTTGCTCCTTTGGTTATAACTTATTATATGTTAAAGACGTGTTGCATAAATACGTCTAGCCATGTTAAGGAAGCCATCTGAGTTGAGGATGGACACAACTTTGCTAATGGTGGGCCTAAAAGTGAGAATGAACTGGACATTCTTTTGATGGGATAGTTGTAGTAATGGGTTTCCTGGCATTGTGGAAGTAGTTAGGTAGCTGGCTGTCAAATTACAAGTGACCCCCCCCAGTTCATGTCCAGGTTATCAGTGACCAGTGGGGTCACATGGGCATGCGGAATTCCAGTGGTGAACCTGTTTAGTATGTCTGCCTTCACTTTGTCATGGATTTAGCATCTGTTGGATTCACTGAAGATACTGCCACCTGTTACATGTCCTAAGTCTATGTAATCATCCGTTTCATGAAATTGGCCATTATGTAGTCCTGATTCTTTTTGTTTTGTCTTAATTACTATGCTGCAGGTAACATTAAGACATTTACACCATATACATAAATACGGAAGTATACAGTAAAGTTTCAATACAACGTGATAGATCATACAGGCAGATCTGAAAATGAAACATAACCGTTTTATATAACAATATGCATCGTGACAAAACAACAAGATTATATATATATATATATATATTGTAGTTGCCACCTAGGAAAGCAACCCAGGAATTAAGGGTCAGTTGTTGGTACAGTGGAATTGGAATCAAGCTAGTGTCCCCAAGGCTTCTAAGGTTTACTCTCTATCTTGATAGACCAGTTTCTTGTAAGTTCTAATGGTATTCACCAGTTTCTTCAAGTATCATACTGATGTAATACCCATTCTTACTTTAACCCAAAGGATTCCCCGAGTGAATCAGTATCTGAGGATGATACAAAGGAACGTGTTAGTGATGCTACAAAGAAAGAGGATGATAAGAGCAAAGATGGCGACACAGACAAGGAGTCAGACAAGAGTGATGTTGATATGGGTATGTGTTTGGAAGCTTGGAGGAGAGACGCTCTCTAATACTACTACTAATGTTATTATTAGTATTATTAATATTATTGTCATCATTATTATTATTATTATTACTAGTTGTAGTATTCTTTTCCAGCATACCCATCCAGTATCAAAGCAGAACGGTTCATCTCTCCTGATAGGTCTATTTTAGTTCACACTTGTATTCTTTATTAAATAAGTATCCTGTAGTATTTATAATATATCAGTATTTCAACGCTATTATCCATAGAAAATTCAACTGGGGGAACTTTTGTGTCACTATGACCATTTTTGTATAGCCATACCTCCCCTGAAGAGGCAGTTTTTACAGCGAAACATGTAGGGAGGCTGTATATGGCCTTTGAGTTTTAATTCACTATATCACAGGAAACACCAGAATATTGTGCTGCAGAATATAAGCACATCAGTACCCTTCTTCTGTATGGGAGAGAGCAGAGAGCTCAGCATCTCCTCCAAAGAGCAAACCAGGCCAGAACATCAGCCAGCCTAGGTACTTCTGGTAGAAATAGGAATTTTTCCTTCGGAGATATAATATGGTCAACATAATCCAGCAGTATTAGTGTAGCAGCAATCCTGATGTAGTATAATATTTATAGAGCAGCAATATAATATGGAGCAGGAAGCTTATAGCCATGACAGCAATATTTAGGGGTAACATAGCTAGTTATTAGACTATAGGGACTGAAGCTCAAGATATGTGCTAGAAACAGTGCAAGTGCCAAATAATGTCAGCAATAAGTCAGTTGGTGACAGTAATAGAAAATGGTTCATGAATACAGCACACAAAAAATCAAATTGCTGTTTTTCTGGGTACAATACATTTTAATCAACTATACGTACCCATACAATGCTTTAAGAATTTTTTTTAACACTTTAATTTTTATAACGTTATGTTATATTTATAATGTATTAGCCTACTCCTGTCGGCTAATACTTTTTTCCAGAAATAAATCATTATTCTGTGTGTTGCTATGGAACAGGTTGATGTTAGGGCAACATTACCGATTGCCTATCCACAGGGTAGGTCATAAATATTAGATCAGCGGGGGTCTGACACCCAGAACCCCCAACTATCAGCTGTTCAAACAACACTGTATAGAGCTAGAAGCAGATGGCTCCATACACTGTGTAGTGCCTCTGCTAGTGCAGCTCAGCTTCCCATTTTCTTTGCAGAATAAAACTCTAGTGCCATCTTGTTAGTCTTTTCTTTCTTGTTTTGCTATTTTTTTTCCTTTTGGAATCACAGTAGATCTCTGTATAACAGTGAGAAGTATGCGTCAGTGGCCAAACTGAAGTCAACATGGATTTCTGACCTTGATAAGTGAACCGATAGTGCTGACAGTGTCACAGATCTTCAGAAGTGTAGAGTAACCAGTTGATTTTCTGCCTTTTAATTACTTTATTTCTATCTCAGCAGATGGAGAGAAAGTTTCAGACAGCAAAGAAGGGTCAGAAGAGACAGATAAGGAGGAGATTGAAGTGAAGAATAAGGTGGAAAGAGACATTGGAGAAGGTAACCTCTCCACCGCGGCTGCTGCTGCTTTGGCTGCTGCTGCTGTCAAGGCTAAGGTGAGTAGCTATCTGGGTATACAGTTGGCAGTGTATTGATATTGTTATCAGATATGCATTCTGTTTTATCAGTGAGCTGTCATGTGATATGAGAATGTTAATATCTTATTGCCTCCTCATCACAGTAATGATTTCTCCTACATTAGCACCTGGCAGCAGTGGAGGAGCGCAAGATCAAGTCCCTGGTGGCTCTGCTAGTGGAGACCCAGATGAAGAAGCTGGAAATTAAACTGAGGCACTTTGAGGAGCTTGAAACCATCATGGACAGAGAGAGGGAAGCTGTATGTTATGATTTATTTCTCAGTTTTTATGTTACTTGAGACACTAAACTGTTTCTACCTGCTGTCAAGAACTAGCAACATAATGGTTTATTGTAGTGATGATGAGTACAATAGCTCATCTCCATTCTCAGCCGTTTAACCCCTTTAATGCCATGGTCAGTAGTGATTGTGACATTTAAGTGATCAGAATAAAGTTTTGATTCATTCATTTAAATTGCAGTCGCTGTCCCCTGTGGGGGCTGACTGTTAAATACATTGTATCTACGACCTAGGAAAGGTCCTATGACTGATTTATGTAGTTGCCTGTTTCAATATAAAACCATGACCTTTTTGTGATCTGTTCTTAATGAAAATGATAAATTGTGTTTTATGTGTAAAATTCTAAAATTTTCAGTTTTCATGGATTTGTAGTCTGCATGCGTCATGTACCTACTCTGTCCAGATCTAGATCAGTGTTTACCCACCTAATGGCTTGGAAGGAGAATGTGTGCATTTCATAGCATTACTGGAAGGGTTTAGCAATGATTTTTTAACCTTACAGGTAATGTCGATACAGATAAGGTATGAAAGAGAAAAGAAAACCTATGAAAGGAGTGATAAAAAAAAACAAAAAACTATAACAGATATTAAAAAGTGGAGAACCAATTAGTAATCTGAATAACGACCACCAAATAATATTGCCATGACCATGCTGCTGTAGAACCAAATTTTTATTCCGTATTTTTGTCTAAGAACCCAAATGAGGACAGTTTGGTTCCTAGTTTGGTGTTGACTGATATGATTAACTCATATAGTTGACACCCTTGTGCCAAGTTTCAGCAACAGATGGCAACCCACATGTAGGGGGCAACTGGCTGGAGAAACAGTATTAGACATATATAAACAATGTTGCTCAGCACAACCAGTATTATTTCAGTGTCATTTTCAGTTTTGATATGCCTTTTTTTGTATCTAGGTGAAATTGTCATCTTAATGGTTTGCCTTTATGTTTTATTCCATAGCTGGAATACCAGCGACAGCAACTTCTAGCGGACAGACAATCATTTCACATGGAGCAGTTAAAATATGCAGAGCTCAGAGCCCGTCAGCAACATTTCCAGCAGATACAGAACCAACACCAGCAGCAACACCAGACCCCACCTGTTGGTCAGTCAGTGCCACAACCTCCCGTCACACCTGGTCCTGCAAATTCAGCAAGCAGTACAGAGGGAATTGTTCCACCAAGTGTATCTGCAGTGCAGCCACCAGTGAATAGTCAGCAGCAAGGAGTAACACAGCCCAGTCCAGCGCACAGTGAGTGACCTGACTTTTATGCTCTCTTATTAATATACACTCGCTGACAATAAATAAATAAATAACACGCCTAGATACACATGTAAGATTACTCCAAAATGCAGCAAGCATGATATCTCTGGCAGATATGTAAATGCTTTCAGGTGTGGTCTGATTAGACTTTAGGTCTTGCCACAAGAGGGCATAAAAATGCTTCCCCTGCTGACTTATAAAAAGGCTCTCAGAGGCTTCTTTTGGGTAGTGTACATCTTTGTTAGAGATTGTGGACTGCTAGACTTACCCCCACAAAACAATTGAAGACATTTTATCCAGTTAACAGACCTTGAGAGGGGGCGCATCATGGGATGGAGAGAAACAGGATGGTCATTTCAAAAATTGCTCACCATCTAGGCTATGCTGAGCATGAGGGCATGCACACATGGTGATCAAGCTCTGGAAGACCCAGACATACCACCAGTAGAGAAGATTGATCTGCTGACAAGCAAGAGCAGTTTCCTTCTCCACCATCCAGACACAGGTGGCACCTTTATTACACATGCCTGTTTCTTACAGGACCTTTTCCAGGGACTTAGCCAAAGGAAATTTGGTGTCACAGTGCCCATTATGTTTCCTGCCATTGACAGCCAGATACTATTGTCTTCATTTGCAGTGGTGTTGTGAGCAATGCAATCCTGCCTTTACAGTGTATTGACTCACTGCCCCAACTGCTGGTGTGATCATCTGGGGAGCCATAGCATACAACAGCTGGTCACCCTCAGTGGTGATACGAGGAACACGAACAGCTCAGCAATAAGTGCAGGACATCCTGCGGCCACATGTGTTGCGTCTCATGGCAGGTCTTCCAGCTGACATTTTTTAGCAGGATAATGTTCCCCCTTTACATACACACTCACACATAAACACAGAGAGGGTTTCCCAGGAATGTCTCTGAGAGATTGCAACACATGCTTGGCCTGCCCAATTGCCAGCTTTATCAAGAATCAAGCATTTATGGGACCAGCTTGGACACCAGTTTTGCAGCCTACAACTGTGCAGGATCTACCAATCCAGCTGCAACATCTGTAGGCATATGTGCCACAGGATACCATACAAATCCTGTATGCCTCTATGTCCACCCATATCTCATCTTGTATCCAGGCTACAGGTGACCCGACATGGTACTAGAGACTCCTTTTAGTTGCACAGTTTTGCCCAATAAACTTCTCCTTTCGCTCTAATATTATAATCATTCATATATATCATCATTATATTCACACAAAGAATGTTTCATTGACTTCCAACAACTCCTTGCTGCATTATCTTTTTTGTCAATGAGTGTATTAAATACAGTACTTTTTTTTTTCTTTGAAGTGCTTAGCTTTTCCTCTTTCAGTCTCAAATGTTGTGTCCTATCAGATAGTTTTACTTGGCTAAGGGCAAGCTACATGCTTCATTAAAATCTTTATTATTTTCCAACATGTGTTTCTGTGAGATATTCCACTGTTAATAAGAGGTAATATATCCCAGTTTCTTTCCTGCAGGTTCTGGTGCATACACAGGTCAACAAACACCTATCCCAATGATCCCAACAGCAGTACCAGTTCCTTCCCAGCCAGCGGTGCCCGGTAATCAGCACCCCAGCATGCCTCTGCCTGTCCCATTTAATATGGGTAGTGACTTAGTAGACTCCGTTCATCACAACCCTTCAACTAACCCCTACTCTATTCACCATTCCATGCATGGTACTTTCCCTCCAACAGCATGTCATGTTGGAGGGGCACCTCCACCTACGTATAACCCTGCCATAACCATGTCTCCAGCTCCCCCTAACTTGCCGCCCTCCCTGAGTTCTGTTGCATCTCATAGCCCTGCCATCGTAGCCGCAATGCAGGGAGGCTCTGCCGTCACTTCCAGTCTTGTGCCAGGTGAGCTCAATGTAGATGGAATTCAGCATAATCGTAGTCATCCTTGGCCAAGTGCTAAAAGGACAGGGAATATTCCATACCAGTGTTAAATGAAGTGAAGATTTGGAGGTTATGTAGAGTGACTGTTATATAGTTTGGAAGCCTTCATGTAAACATTTATATGTATGTGTTTTAAAATGGATCCTGTTTCCTACCAGAAATTACAAAACACCACCTACACTTAAAGGGTATCTGTGAGCACGATTTTGCCCCTAAAGCCATCACTAGTACCCAAGAGAGAATCTCTTCTGTTTCCCAACATTGCCTGCATAATGTCTGAGCATTACCTCTATCCTTATCAAAATTACACTAGTTTCAGTGCTGAACTTGACAACCACTGCACTGTATCGGATTTCTTGGGGCTGAGGGCGATACATTACCGCAGAAGGTAAGCGATGGGGTGTGGAGAGCTTGAAATTATACACGAGCTCGCCATTAACCCTCAATTGCATATTGAATAAAAGTAACTTTTCTAAGGATAGAGGCAGTGCTCAGACGTTATGCAGACACCATTGGGCAACAAGTGAGATGTTCTGGTACTATTATCAATAACAGGTCCCCTTTAAAAAAGGGGTATTTGGAATCTCTATCTTGTTGGCTGGATTGGGCTAAACCAATAAAACAGCCTGATTGGAGTCCAGCTCTCAACACCCATTCAGCTGTTTGAAGGGACTGCATCACTAGGCAGAGCACTGTGGCCTTCAGGGCTTTGGAGTTTAAGTTTGGACCTGTTTTGGGTATAGTCTATGTTGGAAAAAAGTTACCGACTCCAGCTTCAAAATAAAATAATTCATTGAAATATGTTATACAATTATTAATATTGTATAATCATTTAGATGCATAGTTTGTTGCATATTTACTTTCATAGGAATTCAGTCAATAGCTTTTTCGTGAATTAGAGACTCTTTACTCCTTCTGTCTGACCATGACTTCCAGACCTTTATGAAAGAGTCTGAGTCAGACTGTGGTAAAAGTAAAAGAGTCAGGGTTGGTGGTTTGACCAACCAACTCTACAGCCCTGGTGGCTTCTTCATTGTTTGCATATTTGCATCGACTTGCACTGCCGCTATGAAGTAGACAGCAGGCATGTAGATGGACTTTGTAAACTACTGAGGAATTTAGGTGCTGGAAGTCAGACCCACACCATTCTGATATTGATGACCTATCCTAGTGACAGGCCATCAGTATGGTGATACCAGAAAACTTCTTAAGCACACCTTCAGTTATAATTGCAGTTGTTTTTTTCCCCTTAAAGAAAGTAGGTAGGTCTCGTCTATGGAGCTTTGCAATATAGGCTTCTGCAGAGTTTCTAACCTTTTGCCAAGGTCACTTTTTGGACATTTTTTACACACAAATATGTATTATAAAATATAAATTGTATTATACCCATATTTATATATCTTTGGGAAGTAAATACTGGCCACACTGTAAAAATACTATCTAAAAACTTTACACTTACTCGTGCCTTTTTGCGGTTCTGTATGGAAGTGTAAAGTTTTTTAGAAAAATGCATAACAATTGAAATGTTTGTGGCTCACACCTCTCCCTAACGAAAGTTTAACATATACAGAGTTCTGACATAGCCTTTAAGCCTATGTCTATGTGCACAAAATAATCAAAACTAAAAAATCTATTTTGATGGTTCAGTAAATATTTCAGATTGCTAAATGGCATGGTTAGTAGATACATGACATATCTGGATGCAGGGGTGTGCCAGTCTTTTCACCTTTTTACTAGGAAGAAAGACACCCTAAATAATAATAATCAGAGACATGACATTTTGCATCTATCCTTAGCAGTAAAATGGTAAATCCTGGAAGGAGATCCAGTAACACTCATATCTGGAAACTAAAAGTATTAAAGGGGATGGATGATAAATCTTCTAAAGATGAATACATCTTATTAAAAATTTTTTTTTAAAAAAGCTGCAAATGGAATAACAATATAAAAGAGAATCAGGACTCCTCTCAGCCATCTGGCTGTTGTGGCTTCCATTGTGGCTTTCCACTGCTGATTAGGCCCAGATGAATAAGCCTAATAGAGTGGAACCTCGAGCCGTGGACTCTGAGGCTGATTCGTGGCAAGATCAAGCAGTATGCTTATTTTGTTCAGTGTCCTGCTCCAACTTCTGGCTCCTAGTGAAAATAAAGGAAAGCAGAATCAAGGTGGAATCTGCCGCTGGTTTTGGGGTGGAATCCATTTCAAAATCAGCAGCTTTGGGGAGAGGCTTTTCTCATCCTGCAGGACAGAAGACACCAATACATCAGCTAGAACATTAAAACACATTATTGTGTAGGTTCCCCTCCTGCTGTCTGTGTTACCTGATATCAAGACATTAGCTGTAGATCCATTAAGGCCATATTTTCCATACAGGAAACATGGTCCATGTATGGGCTATATTTTCCAGACTGACCACAGCCGTGTGAAATGGAACTCAAGTTATGATATTATGATGCCTTGAAGTCCTGAACGGCAGGATTGCTTCTGCACTGAATTGACAGAAAGCGCTTCAGTCTTATTCAGTATTGTTTTCTTAACACCATGTCACGTATTTGTAGGATATTCCTGCAGACAGATGTGACTTTTGCTGCTAATGAGATGTCCAAGTTCAATCTTCTCCATTACTTTCATGTAGATGCATGCGCTTTCTGATGTTGACACTTGGGGGAGCTATAGGCATGTTTTTCTTTTGTATCACTGTAGCTGCTATTAGTTTTAGACCTGCACTAACATATTTCTATTGCTTTGTATTTGTTTTATTGAAGTTGGATATATATATATTTTTTTCATTTTACTCCTAAACCTTTCTTCTCCTTCAGTTATATAATATGTTATATTGTCTATGGTCATTACATTGTTTTTCTAGTCATATAATTGAATGTATAACTATTCACCCCACTCCCTTGAGGGTGATGGCACACATCGTGGCCATTGTGCACAACGTGGCTGGTAAAACTTAGGTATTACCCTCTGGCAACTATTGGTGGGCCTCTGGCTGTGCAGTTGCTGCATTGCTGCTACTATGTGTGCTGTCACCATCAAGCCAACTTTTAAAGGAACCTGTCAGGTGGTTTTCCCCCCTAAACTGACCCCAGCATCAAATAATGAATGACCTTTCCTATGGTGTCCCTTAGTACGATTTCTGTTGCTGAAAAGACAAGTTATAAGCTTTTAAAACCTTAGGTGAACATATACAAATTTACCTTAACTAATCACAGGGGGTGGGGAGCAGCTTCACCTAGTCAGACAATCACTGTGCTAAATCACACCCTTTGCAGTATGAATCCCATCCCCACAGTGCAGGAAAATATGTGCTGCGGACATGCTGCGATTTTCAAAACCGTTGCAATTTTGGAAATCACAGCATGTCAATTATATCTACGGAAACGTGGGTGGTTTCCCTGTAAGTATAATTGAAGCAGAAAGTCCGCAGAGGAAATCTCTGCAGACTTTCTGTGAAAAGCACTGCGTTGCCACCGCGGTTTTTCCCTCATCGCTTTTTTGCTGCGGGACACTACGTGGGGCCTTAGCCTGAAGGGCACCATAGGAAAAGTCATTACTTGATGCTGTAGTTTATAGTAGAAAACTGACCCGACAGGTTCCCTTTAAGCAGTGGCAGCAATTATCATAAGTAGGCTTGGGGATAGTTTTCAGCTTTGCAAATGTGAACAATAAGTTTTTAATTAAACTGTTGGATCTGTCAGGTTGCTTAGAGATTGTGAATATTACCTATTTTTCCCCACAAATTCTCAATTGGGTTGAGGTTTGTACTGTGGCTTGGCAACTTTAGGACATAAAGCTGATATGTCAGACTCACGACTGTAAGTCCGCTGTATTCTTTGATTCCCCTATTAACCAAATGGCAAGAATTTTCCATAATGCATGCAGCAAATGAAGCACCATGGCAATTCCACATAGTAATAAATTGGTGTTTTCCTGAAGACGAGTTTTGTGAAGGTGAAAACTATGCAGTTTTATATATTTATATAACCATAGTGTCTGGTCTATGGTTCTGAGGTATTAAAATATACCTGATTTTTTTTTTTATTATTTTTTTTAAATTTCATAAATCAGTAGTGCGGGTGAAGGTAACAAACTTTGTAATATACTTGCTTAAAGAAAAGTGCTTGTGTCTTTAATTATTTTCTTCCTTTTGTCTCTGCTCTTATCACTCTCTGCATTCACTGATCCTGTCCATAGACATAAAAGTCTGTACACAGACAGATGAGTTAGTTTACCATAAAGGGGGCTGGACAGTTCATTAAATTAATTTGCAATTTAAAGAATTGTGATTTTGATTTTCACCAGAATCGTGAAATAACAGCATGGAGTCTGATATATTCCATGCAGGTTTTCTCCTCCTGCCACAAGTTATGATCCAACAGTTTCTTCACTGTAGTCAGTAGTTGGGGTGGTAGGACAAGGAAACCTGCATCAAATATATCTGACTCCTTCTCACTGTTCCAGCTCACCGAACTTTTTTAGTTTGCATAATCAAAAACATGAAAATCAAGATTAAAATCGAAAATCGCCCATACATTTGAAAAAAAAAACAAAAAAAAAAAACTTGTTTTTCTGCAGCCCAGCAATGAAGTCTATAGAGAGGGCGGAAAGGAGGAGCAAGAGGACAGGGCAGAGAGAGACATGAGACTGTGGACAGCATCTAATAAGTCATTTTTCTCACAACAGAACTGGCTGATAATTCTCCTGATAAGAGGGGTTTCTTATCTCTCTCTGCTTCCAGAAGCTATCGCCTTCCAGGTCATAATAATGATTTTCCTAGCACAGAACAGGGTACAGGTACTTTTCTTTCATAACCTATATTACAGTGGTTACTATTATCACCTGTGCTATTGATTTATGAAATAAAGTTTTAAAAGGTTAGGTACACTGTAGGAACATCGCAGTATCAGTGAGTAAGAGTGAAGCGGTGAGTAATGAATCCAGGTCACCACTCACTCCCTGGACATGACCGGGTTTGATGGTACTGAGGGAGCCATTATACTGTGTGTCGTGGCACTGAGTGGGCCATTATACTGTGTGGGGTCATGGAGGGTGCATTATACTGTGGAGGGGGGGCACCAAGGGAGCATTATTGATACTTGCCAAATACAAACAGAACATATGGGAGGGTTTAAGAAAAAGGGGTCACCTCTGGGAGTCCTGGGAGTGTGAGCTAATATCCTGGGCCAGGCAGAATACTGACAAATCTGTTGGGCTTTTGGTTATTTTATATGTAATGTGGAAACATTATTTTCTAGGCATGCCTCTAAAAGGGACAAGATCAGCAGATTGCATGTCTGTGTCACAAAATGAAGCATGACACACAGAAAAAGGAGTTTGGCTTTACTTCAGAGCAGGACCAATCATATGGCCCCCAAAATCACCTTTCTCCCAGACCCCATTGCCTTATAATGAGGTTTGCTGGGGTTACATTGTGGTTTCTATCACTTTGATGGGAAGAATATTTATAACTGATAAACACTGCAGAATTTGTTTGGAGCTAACCATAATACACATGTGGACAAAATTGTTGGTACCCCTCATTTAATGAAAGAAAAACCCACAATGGTCACAGAAATAACATGAATCTGACAAAAGTAATAATATATAAAAATTCTATGAAAATGAACAAATGAAAGTCAGACATTGCTTTTCAACCATGCTTCAACAGAATTTTTAAAAAAAGAAAACTCATGAAACAGGCCTGGATAGAAATGATGGCACCCTTAACTTAATATTTTATTGCACAACCTTTTGAGGCAATCACTGCAATCAAACGATTCCTGTAACTGTCAATGAGACTTCTGCACCTCTCAACAGGTATTTTGGCCCACTCCTCATGAACAAACTGCTCCAGTTGTCTCGGGTTTGAAGGGTGCCTTTTCCAGACGGCATGTTTCAGCTCCTTCCAAAGATGCTCAAGAGGATTTAGGTCAGGGTTCATAGAAGGCCACTTCAGAGTAGTCCAATGTTTTCCTTTTAGCCATTCTTGGGTGTTTTTAGCTGTGTGTTTTGGGTCATTATCCTGTTGCAAGACCCATGACCTGCGACTGAGACCAAGTTTTCTGACACATTTCTCTCTAGAATCCCTTGATAGTCTTGAGATTTCATTGTACCCTGCACAGATTCAAGACACCCTGTGCCAGATGCAGCAAAGCAGCCCCAGAACATAACAGAGCCTCCTCCATGTTTCACAGTAGGGAAGGTGTTCTTTTCAAGATATGCTTCATTTTTCCGTCTGTGAACATAGAGCTGATGTGCCTTGCCAAAAATTTCGATTTTTGTCTCATCTGTCCATGGTACATTCTCCCAGAAGCTTTGTGGCTTGCCAACATGTAGTTTGGCAAATTACTTTTGTCAGATTTAAGTTATTTCTGTGACCATTGTGGGTTTTTCTTTCATTAAACGAGGGGTACCAACAATTTTGTCCACGTGTGTATGTGGGGGTACTTGGTTGGAACTTTTTTTTTTTTTTTTTTTTTAACTAGAGGGTACTTTGCATGGAAATGTTGAGAAACTCTGAATATCCTCGTCTTTCATTGACACTTTCGTGGGATGTTCAGACACAGTGGATATACTGTGGATTTTGTGTCCTGGGTTCTAAATCCACAACACGTCACTTTACTTTGTGAGTTTTTGCTGTGGATTAGAATCTTTGTAGCATGTAGGGTGAAATCTGCATTGTACCCACAGCAATTACACTATGACGTCTACATAAAAAACTGCTTTGTTTTTTTTTAATTTTGCAGTTGAGCATTTTCCACTGCTAAAAATCTGTAGCACATCAATCCCAAATGGAGATACCCTCAAAGTTCTAGCTAGAAACATGGGCAAAGCTGCATTTTTTAAACAATTTAAAGGGAGTCTATCATTAAAAAAAACACACTGTTAAGCTAATGGCACATTGGAATGGCCTTTAAAAGGCCATTCTTCTCCTACCTTTCATTGTTGTCTTCTCCTATCCATTTCTGTAAAAATCTGTTTCTTCAATTATGGAAATGATCCTCACGGAGCACCCCGGGCGTTCCTCCTTAGCGGCAAGCACCCACATGGTCTTCGCTTGTCACTACCCATTAGTCTGTTGTGGTGACTCCCATCTTGGTCTTCTCTGTATCTTCTTTCTTCTACTTCCTCTGACGCAGTGCTGGACCGCCGCCATTTTCCGGTGATCTTTCACAAGAGGCACAGTACGGACCACCGGAAAATGGCGGCCCGTCATGCGCAGTTTCTGCCATCCAGCGCTGCTTCAGAAGAAGTAGAAGAAAGAAGATACAGAGAAGACCAAGATGGGAGTCACCACAACAGACTAATGGGCGGTGACAAGTGATGACGCAGTGGGTGCTCACTGCCACAGAGGAACTCCCCGGGTGCTCCGCGAGGGTCATTTCCATAATTGAAGAAACAGATTTTTACAGAAATGGCTGGGCGAAGACAATGAAAGGTAGGAGAAGAATTTTAATGGCCATTCCAACGTGCCATTAGCTTAAAAGTGTTTTTTTTTAATGATAGATTCCCTTTAATTTATTTATTTTTTTCAGTGCAGTAGTGCTTTGAATATTCTGTATTACTTTTGTTATTTTTTTATGTACTCTAAGAGAGAGTCACAATCCTCAAAACATTTTTGTATTCTCTAGTTTTTCTAGTTTCCTCTGATGAATGTAATATGGATCAGAATAGGGCTGTGCAAATGTGGCTGTCATAGTAACACTAGGTTCACACGTGCATTCAGGTTTCCGTTTGTGGGGTCCGCTTGGGGACCCCATGAACGGAAACCTAATCCACTTAAAAAAGCGGTTACCTGCAGAAACTATAATGACTATATAGACTACAATGGGGTCTGCCGGGTTTCTGCCCGGTTTCCGCCTAAAAAAGGCGGAAAAATGCAGAGAGAGTAGTCCTACTTGCATGGCTGGATGCAGAGTTTACAGTGTCCATAATGTCTCTAATGAAGAAGTTATCTGATCATCGCCCATATTAAGAACATCCTGTATTTTTCTTGTTCCAGATCCCTCGACATCTCTGCCTCCAGAATCCATGGCAAACACAGTTGCTTCTGCCCAGCAGTAATATTGGGACAGTTATTGTATTGGGGGAATCGGACAAATGGTGAAGTGGGAAATGCTTGTGGATTTTTTTTTTCTCATGCCACTTTGTTCTGGTTCAAGTACCCCCCACCACAGGCTCAGAACCCCACACTGAGCTCTCCAGGGACATGTTGCCCCTTTTGTGTCATGCCCATGATTCATGTTATGTGATGACTGACTTGGATCACAAAGTTTGCTGCTGTTTGTACCTGGACAACACAGTATTCTGTGAGAGACAGATAACTGAGGAGCGGATTTTACAGAATTCATAGTTACAACCTACGGATCCAGAAAAGTAGCTGCGACTGTGGTTATCTGCAATATCAATGTGGATGAGCTCTGGACCGGCTGACGGTTGATCAAGATTTCTTACAGGAGGCAAGACTACAAGAGTCACCAGGGAGAGGAGGATCTTTTCTATTATTTCTATGTTCAAAAGAACCACACTTTGAAGGAGACTTAAAATTTTTTGATTTTCTAAAACCATACGTGGTTGCTGTATCGGGAATTCATTTCCTGCGTTGTCCTAGTGTAGTGGACGACCGGTCTCTGTACATGTTGGCAGAGAAAAGAACTTTTGATGTTCTTAATGTTGGTTTCTCAAGCCTGTTATTCCAGAGGAGCCAGAGCTTCTTGTCACATCTTTGCTTCTGTTGTAACTGGTGTAGAGGAAGTTGCTTTTCCCCTCGATACATCAATATCCAGTCTGATGCTTATTGCACTGGGGTAAAGGTCATTTCATTGTTTCTTGTCTGATGAATGCTATGAGAATTATATATTCTTGTAGCTCCTTTGTACAAAGTGGGGAGATGCACAGAATTCTACAGATGGTGTGTTCTTCAGGAAATGTGGGCCCATTTGTGTCGGTGGAAGGAGAGAGCGAGCAATTTTCTATCCCTGTGGAAGGATGACAGCAGGGATCCTGTCTCGCTCTATAGTGCACTATTTGACCTATTAGTAAAATATTTTAGCTTTTAAGTATATAAGCTTTTTTTTATTTTGAATCATTGTATTTTAAATATTTTTGGGCAGGGATTGGGGGGGATCAGGGGTTCAGAGTGCACTTTATTGAATGGAGGTTGGGAGAGTGAATTTTGTTTTTTACTGCAAGGTCTAGAGGAGAAAGTGTTAGCACATTGAAAGGAGAGGACTCCTCATTTTTAGGGTGAGTGTTTTGACCTCCTTGGAGCTCTGATAACCACCTGGTTATGCTGACCCCACCCTGTCTGTCTATTCATGTTACCTGTACATTATCCTGTGTCTGTGCATCTTACAGTTCCCCAGCCATGGGGCATTAAAATCTTAAAATTTATAAAAAGCCGTCTGAAAATACTCTTGTCTTATTGTGGAAAGATTGAGATGCATAAACCTGCAGAAAAGGTGCGCGCACTACCATTATGTACAGAGATGCTTAGCTGAATACCATATATACAGATTCAGTATTAATCAGACAAAGTGACAGCTGTACACTATGGAGGGGAAAATGGCAAAACTGCGCCTTTTACAATGATATCCAATAAGAATATCCAATTATCAATAATATCACACCTAGTTATGTCTGAAGAGGACACACACAGCAAACTGCTATTGACTGTTTCTATGTCCCTGTTGTAGATGTATGCATATTCCTGTCTGTCAAAAAGTTCTTCCTACTAACCAGTCCATAAAAGGCGGCTTCAGCAGTGTCTGTGCCTCAGGCCATTTAAAGAGCGTTTCCTTCTTTTTAATCTTAGTGTTTAAAGGAGGGCTGATGTTTCCATGGAGGAAGTGGTGCACCCATCTGAGCTTTTTGTATTGTCCACCATTGTATTAACCAAGGGGGTTTATCTAAAATGGGCTTATTACATGATACTTATAAATGCAATATTACAGAAATCTCTCTGTCTAGAACATTGCTAGCATATGTGTTTATATAGGTTTAATAATGTATGGGTTTATTGCCTTTATCCCTACCTAACTAGACATTATGCCCCACCCAAAGATGTCATCCATCTCCGAGTCCAGTGAGGCACACCTGTTATTGTTGTCTTATGAGGTGTATACTGAAGCACTGATATTTGAGCGCTGATAGAAGACAATGCGGCATTGCCTGTTTGCTTCTCAAATGTGTGTCTGTGTGTGTGTGTCTGTGTGTGTGTATGTGGATATATATATATACTGTATATTGTGTGTGTATATATACTGTATAGTGTGTGTGTGTATGTGTGTATATATATATATATATATATATATATATATATATATACATACATACCTAGGGCGAACACAGAAGGCAAGAACAGTTATGGGTCTCTTGTTCCTCAATATTTTGGCATGGAGCACCCCCTTACATCTATATAAAAATCTACCAGTAATTGTAAGAAATGAAGTTGATTAGCTTAGGCTTTTAATCTAATAGACAATAGAAAGCCGCTCTGAGGCTGAAGACTTAGCGAATCCCATCCACACATTGCAGAAAAATACCGGCAGCGAACATACCCCCATATGGTGTTGTAGACAAAACCTAACCTGTAGGTTAATATAATTTACCCCAAAGTTCTACTGTATTATGCATAAATAGCTCCCTAACTAGTGAAAGTTGTGAAAAAAATTATATACATAGCCTATGAAATTTAAAGTATAACTGGCTTTCACTTTATATTTGCTATTGTATAGGGAGGGGTTTGTTGAATAATTTTGTAATATACTGTACTTTATTACTGAATGTACTTTTTTTTTTTAGCAGAAAACAAGTTCTAGACTATTCCCTAGCAACACAACAGCTAAGCGTTGCTATAAAGGCCCATCCCATATTCAACCTGTATTGCCAATATCTACCCATATAGCAAATTTCAAAGGCGGTGTCAGTCTCCGCTTTCATACACTGCCGATATTGTAGCTTTTGCTACAACAGAAATGGAGAAATCACTAGTTAAAAACAAGTTGGAAATTTAATTTCTTATGATGCAGCTTTCGAAGGACACCAAGAGCACTTTACAATAGGTTAATAAAGTATATTACAAAGATGTTCAGCAAACCCCTCCTTACACAATAGAACAAAAAAAAGACACTTGTGTAGTTCTTAAACCACTGTTTAGGAAATATCAGAAATAGTGTCTGGTGACTAAGGGGTAATTCTGTCATGAAGTGGTTAATACTGTACCTAAGAATTCTGTAATACATAATTGTATTGTGATGAATGGCAGAGGGACCTTAGATCCTTTGATATTGAGTCTATTCAACCTTCTTTACCCATCTATGCTCATATACATTAGATTTTCAGTGGATCCCATCTATTGTGATAGGATCTGAAGAAATTATCATTACAGGTTTCAGCATTGAAATCTCTCAGTCCATACAGGGTTCTGTAATATGAGATTTATCAATGTAGCTCTAGAAGACTCCGTATGAATACCAGATATGTAATGTGATGTATTTATGACATCACTCTGATGTATATGTATGTCTGTGAATTCACTGTAGTGAATACTACTAAATCCTAGCTGCATATTGTCCATAGCTGTACACACAATATACAACTCTTTAGTTTTTCTTACTCTTACTATTCCACATAGACAAGTGAAGAACATCAAACACCATATACTGTGTTCTGCCCTTCCTTCGTCCAACCAGATCTATAGAAATTATGTCTGTGTCTATCTAGCTATCCTGTATGTATATATTTATTTTTATAATATATGATGCTAAGGACAGGCGGCTGATGAATCTGACGCCCTCTGTCACTACTGCTATAGTTATATATGATGGGGGACAAGAAATACTGGCTAAATATAGTGTATATTTGGATTGAGGGAATGTAGCAGTGTGGTGGGAACCCGTATAACAGAGGGAATGGTTGTTGCTGAGGACACGGGAGGATCCTTACGCCTGTTGACCATATTAGGAGTCTGTTCAGACTGCAGAGGAATGTCTTCAGACTTGTGTTTATCTTCAGAGATCTGCACTTACCAGATGTAGTCAGGTACTTGCATGTTTTCCGTAATGTGGTAACAAAATGAACATTTCTTATAGATTCTTATGAATGAGTTTTATGCACAGAAATCCTCTTGATATATAAATGTTGGGATACTGACTTGAGGGATAAAGTGGTATTTTCCAAAAGGGATTGCAACATATACATTAAAGGGAATGGGGGGGGGGGGGGGCACAATGCTCAAGTATCAAGGAGCTCATCTGTTTATCATCAAGGCATGACATGGCATTTTTCTAAAGCCATAATAGACACACAGATAACTGTAAGGAGATTTTACATAAGATTTAAATCTCCCGAGATAAGCCGTATTAAAAAAAAAAGAAAAAGCTGAACACAAAATAAAATGTTTGATTCCACCACCTAACTAACTGTGAAGCCTAGTAATAAAATATATGCATTCTTTTTAGGCTAAGGCCCCACGTAGCAATGTGGAGCAAACGCAATGCTGTGGGAAAAAACACAGCGAAAACACATCACGTTTATTTCTGCAGCGTATTTCACAGAAAGTACGCAGTCCCACTTTCTCACCCTACTATATCTATACAGAAAATGCCAGCATTTCTGTAGGTATAATTGACATGCTGCGATTTTTAAAAACATGGGCGTTTTTGAAAACGCAGCTTTTCTGCTGCAGATTATTTTTCTGCAATGTGTGGATGGGATTAGGCAGAACTCCATCCACTTTGCAGGTGCTGTAGAACGCAGCTGCTAAAATACTGCATTTTCACAACAGGGGGCCCTGACACAGTGATACTTTTAGGTCAGGCTGAAACGCGCAGCGTTTTACAGTACCTGCAAAGTGGATGGGATTCTGACTAATCCCAACCACACATTGTAGAAAAAAAAACAGCAGCGGAAATGCTGTGATTTAAAAATGGCTCACTTTTTGTAAATCGCAGCATGTCAATTATACCTGCGGAAACGCTGGCGGTTTTCCGTACAGAGGAAAATTCTGTGGATTTTCTGTGAGAAACAATGTGGAAGTGACGTCGCGCACTTTCATCTTCCGGAACCTTTGTTCTGGGTCTGGTTTCCTGGGGACAGCTTTCCCCGTTCTGCTTTTGCAGCCTACTTCCGGTAGTGGCAAAATAATAATAATACATTTTATTTATATAGCGCCAACATATTCTGCAGCACTGTACAATTTGTAGGGTTCAAGAACAGACAAAAAAGATACATTACAAAGAAATAGTCAATTCACACACTGGGACTGAGGGCCCTGCTCGCAAGAGCTTACAATCTATGAGGTAGAGGGGGTGACACATGAGGTAGCAGGGGCGGCAACAGACGTAGCATTGTTTGTACAATGGTCAGACAATTCTGTAATAGAGGTTACTGTCATTACACATATATAAAGCTGTATGAGCCGTCACCAGTCGTGGTGGTCGTGAATCAGGGCAACAATAAGTGTCTTTAGTGTATCTGTGGTAAGGAAATGGCGCATTCTGGAGATGTTTTTGAGGTGGAGATGAGATGAACATGCGAGTGATTGGATATGGGGAGTGAAGGAAAGGTCTGAGTCAAAGATAACCCTAGGAGTTATGGTAAGGCCGGAGACTGCAATGGAGATATCAGGGGCAGATCTATTAGATGGTGGAAACAGCAGTAGTTCAGTCTTTGAGAGATTCAGTTTCAGATAGAGCGAAGACATGATATTTGAGACAGCAGAGAGACAGTCACTGGTGTTCTGTATTAGTGCAGGGGTGATGTCACGGGATGACATATATAATTGGGTGTCATCAGCATAAAGATGGTACCGGAAGCCAAATCTGGTGATGGTTTGTCCAATGGGGGCTGTGTAGAGGGAGAAGAGCAGGGGGCCTAGGACCAAGCCCTGAGGAACCCCAACGGCAAGGGGAAGAGGGGAAAAAACAGCCCGCAAATGATACACAGAAAGTGCGGTCTGAGAGATAAGAGGAGAACCAGGAGAGCGCGGTGTCTGTGAGGCAGACAGAGTGGAGCATAGTGAGGAGGAGTTGATGGTCAACAGTGCCAAATGGTGCTGAGAGATCTAGAAGAATAAGAAGAAATAAGTCACCTTTGGATTTAGCCGTCAGGAGATCATTGGAGACTTTTGTGAGGGCCGTTTCAGTAGAGTGCAGAAGCCAGATTGTAAGGGGTCAAGAAGAGACTTAGCAGAAAGATAGCAGATTAAACGAGAATTGACCAAGCGGTCCAAGATTTTGGAGATGAAGGGGAGGTTAGAGACAGGTCGATAGGTAGCAGCACAGGACGGGTCAAGGGAGGATTTCTTCAATAGCGGGGTTATGACTACATGTTTGAAAGAGGATGGGAAAATTCCAGAAGAGAGAGAGAGAAGTTAAATATTCACTATCAGTGCATTTTTTTGCTTCTGCGACCCATCTATTAGTGTCGCGTGCCCCCGAGAAGGACCCCTGCAACCTTATAAGTATTGGCCTTTTTGTGAAAGTGGCCTTCTCAATTCTGCTTTTTGAAGGATTTTGCAGGTGCACACTGCTTACTTCCTCCTTTCTCCTATATAAGCCTTCCATGTGCTGTTTAGAGATGGCTTGTCTCTATTTGAGGAAAGCCTCAGTACTTTTCCTCTAGGAGCTGTTACTGTGTGTTTGCTTACCAGCATTGTTTATTGCTATTTGAGTCTTAACGGTTAGCATCTCCAAAGGTACCTCTATATTTATGTGATTACGTCAAACAGTTTGTTTTGACCTTTTCTCTTGTTTCAGATGTCTTCCTATGCTTCTGGTGGCGGCAGCGACTCTACGAGAAAAAGAATGTCCAAGCGAAAACATCTAGCTTGCGTTGAATGTAACATCCCTCTGCCTGATGGGCATGACTTCACTCATTGTTGCTAGTGCTGTGGACCCCCAGTTGAGGAACCATCCATACGTGATGTGGTTTGGGTCAAAGAGTACATAGAGGATTCCATGAAAGAAATCCGGGATTCCATCTCCCAAATTTCTAAGAGATCCCGTACTGAGAAGAATACATGCTCAGTACTGTCAGAGGAGGATTTCCAAGTACTTGATGAGACGCATTCATCCAAGGAAGAGGCCTCGCACATTTCCAGCAGACCACTCTTTCCCTTGGAGAAGATGAATAGGCTGCTGAAGTCCATCCGGTCAAGGGACCGAGATGTTGAAATTGGGGAAGCCTCCAGTTCCACCAATAGGGGGCCTAGGGCCTTCCATGTCGACAAATCTCTGGATAAGGCAATGGTGTTGGAATGGAAGTATCCTGAGAAGGCTCCTATATTATCCAGAAGATTTAAAACCTTATTCCCCATAGTGGAATCTCCGCAGAACCGTTGGGATCTCCCCCTAAGGTAGATATGGCGATAGCCAAATTATTCTGCCATACGGTTGTTCCAGCTGAGGACGGCTCAAATCTCCAAGACCCTATGGATAGGTGTATGGAGTGCACGCTCAGAAGGGCCTATTCTTCGGCTTCTGCTCAAGCGTCTGTAGGCATCTCCTCTAATGAAGTTGCAATCAAGCTACGCGCTGACTTGGCCCAACTGAAGAGAGATATCGACTCCGGAGTCTCCAGAGATTTTCTATTCCCGCCTCAAGACCAGTTTATCTCAACCCATCTTCTTCTGGCATCAAAGCAGGTTATACTGGAAAAGTCCATTCGGGATTATCTGGACAAAGGAGCCTTGGAGAAGGTTCCTACCTCAGAAGAAGGTTGCGGTGTCTACTCCTCAGTCTTCCTGGTTCCAAAACCATCCGGCAACTGGAGAATGATTATAGATCTGAGATACCTGAATCGCTTCATAAAGAAGAAGCATTTCCCATTGGAGACCGTGAAGACGGACACATCCTTCCTTCAGCAAGGCGATGTCTTTGTGACCCTATACCTAAAAGATGCCTATCTACATATTCCAGTGTATCCTCCTCACAGAAGGTATCTGAGAATCACTGATTCAATTGCCGGCCACAGGAGGCATTTCCAGTTTGCGGCTCTGCCATTTGGCATCTCCTCTGCTCCCCAATACTTTCATCAAGGTGGTGGCTCCAGTAGCAGCCACACTCAGACTTCAAGGTCTGTTCATAGTGCCATATCTGGATGATAAAGGCCCAGTCAGAAACCAGCCTGCTCCAGCATCTGCACATAGCTGTGTCCTTTCTCCAGCACCTAGGCTGGTTAATAAATTGGGAGAAGTCAGAGGTGATTCCCTCAACTTGAAAGAAGTTCTTGGGATTTGTCCTGGACTTACCACCAGCAAGGAAAGAAAAGATAATCAGAGCGGTCCGGTATCTTCTCAGAACATGCCTGGTGTCCATCAGGACAGCGAAGAGAGTCCTAGGCCTCATGTCAGCCTCTGGCAATGCAGTCCCTTGGTCTTAATGGCATATGCGTCCTTTCCAGATGGAAGTCCTAAAGCTCTGGAATTGTGGCCATCAAGGTCTTGACAAGAGGATCAGGCTTTCTCCCAGTACCCGTCTTTCACTTAAGTGGTGGATACACCTGAGATACGGGATGTCCATGGTCCAACCTCGTTGGACCATGTTGACCACCGATGCATTCCTTTCAGGATGGGGAGCCCATCTGTACGAGAAGGCCATACAAGAAGTCTGAAGCAGGCTAGAAAGGATGGCATCATCCAACTGGATGGAACTCAGAGCAGTTTACCTGGCACTTCTCCATTTCTCTCCTCTCCTCAGAGGAAGAGCGGTCAAAGTTCGGTCTGACAATATGATGACCGTAATGTACCTAAACAAACAGGGAAGCACCAGATCGTTACCCCTCCTCAGGGAGGCAGGTCTGATTTTCACCTGGGCAGAGAAAAATCTGACCCATTTATCCGCAGTTCACATCAAGGGCTCCCTGAACATAGTAACGGATCAGTTGAGTCGGGGTCTTATTGTATCAGGAGAATGGTCTCTCAATCAAGAGATCTTCCACCAGATCAACCTGATATGGGGTCTTCCAGAAGTAGACCTGGTGGCAACCACACTCAACACCAAGGTAGAAACGTTCTGCTCACTGTATCAGGAGGACTATCCCTTGGCAGTGGATGCCCTGTCCATCCCTTGGAGATTCAGGCTGGCGTACAACTTCCCTCCACTTTCCATGATACCAAGGGTATTGATGAAAGTCAGACAAGACCAAGCCTCTGTGATAGCCATTCTACTATTCTGGCCAAAAAGAGCTTGGTTTTCCAAACTCATGCTGATGAGTCGAGGGATCTATTGGAGGCTTCCCCTACTCCAGAACCTGGATTCTCAAGGATCTCAGAAATGCCAGTATCTGAGGAGATTCAACCTGACTGCCTGGAGGTTGACCAGTCCCTATATTCTAGAGGACTGTCAGACGTCATCCTGAAGACCTTCTCCTGCGCCAGAGCAGAATTCGCCAATAAAAACTACCTAAGAATAGGTAATGTTTTCAAGGAGTGGTGCTCCAGTCGGGAAGCTGAGAGTTCAAATCCTTCTATTGGAGTGATTCTAAACTTTCTTCAGGTCGGCTTGGATAAGGGCCTTTCCCCTGCCACACTTAAGGTACAGGTCTTAGCCCTATCCGCCTGTATAGGCAAATGACTGTCTCAGAATCCCTTAATTTCTAGATTTCTTAAGGGTGCTAGGCCTATAAAACCATTTTTTTGCTAGCCATCACTTCAGCAAAGAGAGTGGGTGATTTGCAGGCCCTTTTCTCCGAAGAGCCATATATTTTATTCTTTCCAGATAAGGTTCAACTCAGATTCCTTCCTGGGTTCAACCCTAAGGTGCCCTCCCGGGCCAATATTAAACAGGTTATTTCATTACCAGTTTTTTCCCAACTCCATGATCTGAGGAGAAGGAAAGGCTTCATGCTCTGGACATAGTAAGATGTCTCCAGATCTATCTTCTGCGCACATGACCCTTCAGAAGATCCCAGAACCTTCTGGTTAATGTATATGGCAGAGACAAAGGTCTCAAAGCTTCCAAACCTTTCTTATCAAGGTGGATCTGAGAAGCAATTAAAACTGCTTTTTGCTCTCAGGGGTTAATAACCCCCAAATTCATCACAGCTCATTCAACTATGGCTGTAACGACCTCCTGGGCTGAGAGACATTCATTGCCTCTGGATCAGATTTGTGCAGCTGCTGCTTGATCTTCCCCGTTGACTTTTACCAAGCACTACCGGCTAGATGGCCAGAGTTCAGAGGCTGCCGCCTTTGGACGTTCAGTCCTAAACTTTGTAGAGCGAGGAAACCCTCCTTAGGGGACCTACTTGCTACATCCCCATATTGTGCTGCTGGTAGGACGTAAGGGAATCGATTATAATGTTAATCTGTTTACCCTTAGTCCCAACAGCAGCACAAATTTCCCCCCCTAATATAGCATTGTTTTTTATTTTATAATTGACATGGGGGGGGAGGTCTCTCTCGCCCTCTTATAGGGCAGTAAAGTCACGCATTAATTATGCTAATTAAAAAGTTCCGCCTGTCCTGCCAGCACACAGGGACAGAAATATCCCATATTGTGCTGCTGTTAGGACTAAGGAAAAACAGATTAACAATATAATCAACGATTATATAATACATTGGAAAGGTAGTTTTGTTTTTACTTTACACTTTTAAAAATATTTTAAAATTTAAAAATCTTATTTTTTCCAGTCCCACAAGGAAACTTGAACATGCAATTGTCTGTATACTATGCTACAATCGTTCTGTATTGCTATATTGTCCCCCACTCATAAGATGTTTGTCTTGACTGTACAATGGAAATGTTCAGTTCTCTTCAGTGTAAAAACTCCTCTATCAAAATACCATCTACATTTTACCATGTAAATCCTTACAGGGTTGTCAAGAATGAGGCCGGGGAGGTGTAACATTTAAAAAATATATACATCATACTTACCTGTCCTGTCCATACTCATCGATTGGTCTCAGTGGTCATGTGGACCAAACAGACATCGGCTGGGGACAGGTGAACATGTTTTTTTATGTTACACGTCCCCCCGAACCTCCTCTGAGCTTTGACCAAATACTGAAAAACCCTTTAAGGCTAAGGCCCCATATAGCGGGCCGCAGCAAAAAGCGCTGCAGGAAAAACTGCGGCGGCAACTCATCACGGTTTTTCCCGCAGTGCTTTTCACAGAAAGTTTGCAGAGGTTTCCCCTGTGAACTGTCTGCTTCCATTATACCTATAGAGAAACCACTGTAGAAACCATAGTTATAATTGACATGCTGCGATTTCCAAAACCACAACGCTGTGCGTATTTTTCTGCAATGTGTGGATGGGATTCAGCCTAATTCTCTATTGCCTCTCTATGACTCTATTCAGCATGAGCGAGAGCCAGTTAGTGCCCCATAGATCATGGAAATCATGCAGGCACTATACCTGCGATCAGCAGCAGTAGCCTGGCTGATACACAAAGCCAAGTTCATGTCAAAATTGCAACTGCTGAGGATAATTCCAATCCCCATCAGTTTAACTACTCAGATGTTGTAGTCAATAGCAATTGTGTGGTGCAGGAGCATTGCCCAGTGACCTCTAGGTCTGCATTTTATGGAAACCTATTAGTCTCTGCACTTCTAAAACGGTGATGCGGGTCTTACTGCCACTGCCAGTGTCAGTCTAAAGTAGAAGCTACACCAATGATGCCAGCCTTGCATTATCAGTGCAGTGTGGCTAGGAAGGCTGAAGGATCAGTGATGATATCACTAAGAGCCAACAGGTCCTTCACTGAGGAGCAGAGAGTCTGCAGACTGAATACCCTAATCTGGAGAGAGAGGCATTATAGATGGGTACTTTAAGTAGGAGTCTCTTATCTGTTGTGAGGATGCTCCTAATACAGTCCCTTGCAACCTATGATTAAGGGGTTAATGGCCAAAAATTCCCAAAGACACCACAAAGTCTTGTAGAAAACCTTTTCGGAAGAGAGAAAACTGTTTTAACAGCAATGGGGCAGGGGGGTGATTTAGTATTAATGCCAATGGATTTGGAATGTGATGTCTCACAATTTCATGTGGGTGTAGTGCGTAGGTATCCTAATACCTTTGTCCTATTAAGTGTATATCCATGGGACATACCAAAGCTTCTCCATATTTGCAATACAGGTGACTGTGAAACTAGCAGTTAAGTCTCATGCACACAACCGTGTGTAGAGTCAGTGTGCTAGATGTGTTTTTCATGGCTAGCACACTAACCCATTCATTTCTATGGCCCCATACACGACATGTGTATTTTCACAGTCCAGTGTATGGCGCCATGAGCAAAACTCAGGACAGGTCCTGTTCCTGTATGTTTTGCGTCCTGAGCTCACTGACCTCAATGAATGGGGGCACAGGTGGCAAACGGATATCATCCATGCCATTCAATCATGGTGCCATGGTTGTGTGCTTGTCACCTTAGGCTACATTCACATGACCATGTGTAAGATGGATTTACCAGCCTGAACAGCATGCTGGGACACAGAATCCTAGCATTATAGTCATCAGCCTGGATTCCCTGTGAAATACTGTTCTATAGTGATTGCAGTACATGCCTTAAAAAATATATATATCTATCTATATACACACATACATATAGGCATGGCTACTTTGTTTTCCATCTAATAGTGTAATATTTGCAGTTTTTTTTTTTTTTTTTTTTATGGAGTATCAGGATCAAGCTATGTGATCAGCCCCACTTCTGCAGGTTGGGTCTGTACACTATTACATTCAAGTGTTTGAGGAACACGAATTTGGAGACTCACATTTTGTATGGAATGTGCAACCTTCTAAAGTGAGTCACTAGCTATATGTTTATTCTTAAGGCCATTTAGACTTATAAGTTTAAAGATCTGAGGTTCATATATGGGACTTCATTAATTTCTCACATGATCTAACCAGTCTCACTTATGTAGCCATATCAGTTGGAGTACATACATATTAGCTAGATAGATGCATGTTTGTTTGTGTTTTCTGACATGACACGTGCGCTGATTAACTATTAGAGAAATTGTTTGGCTATGATCATGTGATCTATCTTTGATTAAAACCAAGAACCACCTTCGGGTCAAATAGTTTTGAGCTGCAGCTGAACACCATGCTATGAGTAGGAGGCAGTAAGCCTTGAAACACATAAGCTATGTCCACCAGGTTCTCCTTTATGTTCAACACAAAGATTAAATTTAAAATTTAAGTTTTCTCTCCCATGCTGTATAACACGTTTAGATACGCACTTTAAGCATATGCCCACCTTGTTCTTGCATTTGATTTTTTTTGTATTAAAAACACTTTGCTCCTGAACCTTATTTAATGTCCCTCTTTCTTCAAGGCTACAGATTACTTATTGGGAATAAGTGTTCCTAGGAAAACTTGTTCTCAGTAATTGATTTGATCATTGCACTGTGTAGAGTGTGCAGATGAGCACACTAATCCTTAAACAGCTAGGAAACTGAGTACACTAGCAAACAGGCATTTTTACCATTCATTTGCAATGAATCTTTATGTTGGCAGGATCATATTTTGCACTAGGAAGCAGTACTGAGGGGTGAGGAGGATGTGCTGGGAAAACAAAGTTCACATATCCACATGGGCCACCTTAATGCTGGATGTGAACCAGTCGGAGGATGTACCATTAATAACTGGCCCGTTTCCTATGCCTGAGCCAGTTGTTAACCCATTTACATATTTTTTCTACTCCTAGCATTCTAATTTTATGTATAACCTATATTTAATAGAAAGTAATTATGTAGTTGTATGGGTTAGACCAGGGGTCCCCAACCACTGGTCCGCGGACCAGGACGTTGGGGGTTCTTTGCTGGTCTGAGGGATGGCCTCAGTCTTAGCTGGATACTTTGCGCTAGGCTACATTGCTATGGTAACGTGTAAACTATCGGGTAGCGCGGCATCCTGTAGCAACGTGGCCTAGCACAAAGTATCCAGCCTCGGTGTCGCTTACCATATCATCCCAGCAGAGAGCCTTCCTGTCCACACAGTGGAGCCTGCCTATAACCCTGCCCCCCTATGACCAAAGCCCCGCCCTGCCAAGCCATCCTCTACGACAGTCGGTCCCTGGTGCAAAAAAAGGTTGGGGACCACTGGCTTAATGTATCCATGGAGTGCAGTGGTTACCTAAGTAGCTATTTAGTTACAAAAAACGGTGTGTAACCTTTATGTTTTGTTCACGTCTGCGTTGTAAGTTCCATCACAGATTCACAGGAGCAATATAACTATAACCTATGAATCACACAACACTATTCTGTATAGACAACATTTATTGTGAGCAGACCTCATTGTAACCAATGCAGTTTTAACCTCTCATTGTACCTGTCCATTATTTCTATAGCTTTACCTGTTAGTACAAAGAAGATTCATGAACATATATATTTTTTGAAAAAAAAACATGAAATTCTTTTTATTTGGTGAGCGGGAAAATAGAATAATTTACTATCTGTGTGGTAGTACAGATTCCAGATTCTTTTTGTTGTTCACTCTGGAAGGTGGGCAAACTTGCAGTCAAACCTTTCACTATGGGCTCCAGGTCCTTCATGAGATCTGATTACACCACCACTTCGGAGAGAGGGACGAGTAGGACAAAAAGCAGGGACGTTTTATGGGCCCTTCTCTAATACAGCCCACCTGTCCCTCCAAGTATATTATAACAGATAGAAACATTAATACATGAAGATGCCCCTCTGGTCTGGCTGGTAGCATACAGTTCAGAAGATTCAGCCGCTCATTACCATCCGGACAAGCTCTGCAAAGGAAACAAAATGCAAATTATTACCAAGCCTGAGAGCTGCGCAAGGAACGTGACCCAGCGGTTTAGCAAAGGAAATATGAACAACTTTTGAAGCCTTGTAATGCCCAAGGTTACAAAGATGTTGTTTCATATGAAATAAAGCATAAACTACAAAGAGGCCTGTAATACCAGCAAGTCAGAGAGCACACATTCCCATATAGAGGGGACAAGAGCTCCTATATTAGCAGATGGGGCTACTGAGACATTGAGCTTCCAAACTGAACTATACAGATGTTAAGTCCACTTGTTACCTACATAATCTGGAATCCTAGATACTTGACATGAATGTTACGAAGTGCCAAGTGTCTTATTACAAATACCATAGCTACAAATGCATAAAAAACTGGACACCTTTGAGATCTTAAAATACTGGTGTGCATTAAGTCATTGCTGTATTGTGTAACACTTCTGATTCTGGCCAGAATTAGTTTCCTAGTACATTTAAACATTGGCTTATGACTAGATACCCCAAATACCACCCTATACTGGGTGAAAAGTGGAAAGACTGGCCCCTCCATCTACACTACAAATTAAAGAGGGCTTATCATTCCTGACATTTCATGACCCATGCTATTTACTACAGCAGACAATTCTGGATCATCTTTCATCAGAATGCTGTTGTGCTGTTTCTCTATTATGATTCCTAGAAAATTTTTGAATCTGACCACTGGGTGTTACCAATAGGGGGCATGTACCTGCACACTCGGCCAGCGCTCATTGGACAGTGTCAGAGTGTAGGGACACAACCCCAGTTGTCAAATGATTCAAGAGGAATTACAGAGGAACGGCACAATGCAGAGTTCTAAGAGAAGAGGATACTGAACAGTTTCATGTAGACAGCTAGTATTTACTAAAATAGACATGTCAGGAGTGGTGACAGACCTTGTTTAAAGGTTTTTAATAATTAATACGATATCCACAGAGTCTGAAGAAGATCAGGAAAATATATACGGAATACTTATATAGAATAATTAAATGTTTCACCCATCCAGAGAACTACAGGAGCCCCTCTCTCCCAGATCATCTATTAAGCTGTACTAATCATTAAGACAAGTCATCTACGGCATACTAAGCATATATTGAATGGCATAGGCAGAAATAATTCTAGAATCTACAGAAAAGTTGGAAGCAATCAGCAGATTGCCGTCAGCGATGAAGCAAAAAGTTTCAGAACTGCAGGAGAGGGGGGAGAAAAAAACAAAACAAAAAAAAAACAAAAAACAAGGTTTCACACACAAATCTAATCTCACACTTATACTGGACTTGTGACTTCTCTCATATGATAGAGACTAAACATCTTATTTGCACAACGGGCCGGAAGTTCCAGAATGTCTTATCTTTCTCATTTTGTTGTGGATTTGTAATGTTTCTTTAAAAGGGGGTTGTCCGGGCCTTTTTTTTTTTTTTTTTTTTTTTAAATGGCCTATCCTTGGGATAGGCCACAAATATATGATCGATAGGAGTCCTACACCGGGCTCGATCAACTGTACGAAGCCGCTGCCCATCCTGTAAACAATATGGGGCCAGAAACAGAAAGTTCCGTCCTCTGTATAGCGACCTGGCACCTTCAACTGCAGCTAAGCTCCCATTGACTTCAATAGGCGCTGGGCTGCAGTGAAGACGCCAGCCAAGGACAAAGCTTTTTGCTTCCAGTCCCATACTGTGTAGTGGATGGAGACCTGGTGTCGGCCCCTATCGATCATATATTTATGGCCTAATGATAGGCCCTATAAAAAACATAAGCCTGGATAACCCCTTTAACAAAGGTGGCAAAAAAAAAAAAAAAAAAAAAGACAAAACAAAAAAAAAAACCTCTTGAAACAAGATTTTTACCTTTTTACATGAGGGGCTACACCATAAAAAGCACACAAAATCAAAATGAAATGCAGCCATGATGATTTTAAAAGTGTGAACACATCCTTAGCAGTTTATTTGGCTCACAATCCTACTCATGGCCATAAAATCATAGTTTACAGTGTTGTGTAAAGCAGACAAGGTATATTCTCCAGGTTATCAAATGTATTGTCCATTGGTAAAGCAGGGACTTCTAGGTTGGTGTTTTATGGCTTATTGTCAAGAAGCAGGAGGCGGCTTTACTTCCACTGCTCACACAACAGTTCACACGCAGTCACTGCAGCACATACAGCTTTCTGTAAAGGAGTATTGTTGGGCAGAGTGCCACTTTGACAACTTCATTTCTCTAGAGGAGCTAACTAGTAATATGCAGCTCTGGCACAGCAGAAAGCATGCAGAGACAAGCCAAGGCATCCAGAAGATTCAAGAGGCTTAGAAAAGGGGAGTAAGAGTCAAAAATAATCACAAACTGAACCGGATGATGGAACCAGCGTACCCAGGGGGTGAAGTCACTGCACGATAACCCTGACAAAGTCTGTGGGAAGGAAGATTCATCAGACACACCAGACATGGTACCCAGACCCAAAATTACCAAAGGACATCTCAGAATAACCCCAGTAAATAAAGAGAGGGGAGAAATTAAAGTATTTCCTGTCTCAAAGCAGCCATAGAATGACAAACATTCACAAGGCGCTTTTCTCACACACAGGACTTGAAGCGCAGGTAGAGTTTGTTCTGTTGTCATGCAGCTCCAGCACCTAAGATACAGGTGCCATGGCTTAAGACATGTTGCCTGACTGCTGAGATGGCAGAAGTAAGCCCTCTATAGAAATATAGAATCCAGAATAAGCAAAAGCTCTGAAGTTTTTACTTCTTTACTAGAGTTATCCTTTTAAACATTGGATAGATCAAAAATAAAAGGTAAATAAAAAAGTCAAACGTGGCAGTGAAATAGCAAGCTATGAGCAAGAAACTGCATGAAATAACCATTATTTATCCATTAACCCCTTCTCGCTGCGCGCAGTAGTACTACATCGCGGCATGTATGTAGTTCATGCTCAGCTCAGTACTATTACGGCGCTGTAATGCCGTGGGCAAAGAAGCTGTACCTACAGCATTACATCCTGCTCTCGGCTGTATTACACAGCCAAGGGGCGGGACCGGCCGCCGGAGAGTCCGGTCGATTAACCCCCTGGATGCCGCAATCAATAATGATCACGGCACCCAGGGGTTCTGGGGGCAAGATCACCCCCTCGCAATAAGATTGTGGGTTCTGAGGGGTTGCCATGGCAGCCAGGAGGCCAGGCCATGGCCTCCTGACTTCCTATGCACAGCTCCCATAGGAACTACTGTGCGATGTTCTGCAATACTGTGTATTGCAGGACATTGCACAGGGGATCTGAGATCCCAGCTTCAAGTCCCTTTGTGGGTTAGGTAAAAAGTGAAAACACAGAAACATAGTAAAAACACACAAAAACAAACATAAGTTAAAAAAAAAAAAAAAAAAAAACACCCACACACCTTTATTATTAAAAGAATATGTTATGTAAACAAAAATAAAACAAACAGGTTAGGTATCTCCACGTGCGAATAAGTCCCCACTATCCAAATATAGCATTATACGGTGAACGTCGTTAAAAAAAAAAAAAAATATATTTATATATATATATATATATATATATATATATATATATATATATCTATATCTATCTCTCACAATGCAGAAAATAACATTTTGGTCACTTTGCTTTTCCCAAAAAAAAATTATAAAAAGTGATGAAAGTCATACGTGCCAAATATTGGCACCAATAAAAAGTACAACTTGTCCCACAAATAATGAGCCCTGACATATCTCCGTCAATAGCACAGTAAAAAAGTTATGGGCGTCAATACGGTGACACCAGCAAAGTCGTTCATTTTCAAAAAACAATGTTTTATTTGTAAAAGCGGTAAAACGTAATAAAACCAATATAAATATGGCCGTAATTGTAACGATCAGCCGAACAAAGCTGCCATGTCATTTTTATTGAAGAGTGAACGCCGTAAAAACAAAATGCAAAAAAATTATAGAATTGTGTGTTATTTCACATGGACCCCCAAAAAACGTAAAGAAAAGTTAATGAAAACATATGTACCCCAAAATGGTGGCAAATGAAAGTACAACTCATAATGCAAAGAATAAGCTATCACATAGCTATGTGGACAGAAAAAAAAAAAAAGTTATGAATTTTGGAAGACGTGGAGGGAAAATGTGAAAAAAAAGTCACTGAGCATTAATGTACAAACTACCCTGCGTCATTAAGGGGTTAAAGGAAGTCTGTCATTAACAGATAAACCAATGACAGTGCCATTTAGGGACCTTTAATGGGAGTAGAATCATAGCTCTGTGGGCATTGAAGCATTAAGATACATAATCTGCTTTTTATGGTTCTTCATGGCTGGTTTTTCCACCAAAGCAATGGAATATATATGGATGTATATTATGGATATTCCAGAAACAACTTATTAGTATGGGTCTGACCATAGATAGTCCCACCACTAACAAGAACAGAAACGTCTTTACTCAGCATCTTCCTTTCTTTCCTGTTCTTAATTTGTGAGGTCCCAGTTCTCAAGACCCATAGATCATGCAGATAACATATGTAGTTACAAAGCTCCTTTAAATCAATATGAAGCATCACAAGACCTTTCACTTTGTGCTGATCTTTGTTAGTACTCATCTGGAACTTTTCTATGAACTACCAGAACAAGTACACATTACCTTCATAATTAATGCATCCATTGGCATCTTCATGGCCCTGCACTAGCTGCTCCACCTCATCTTCAGTTAACTTTTCTCCTGAAAATTTAGAAGTAGAAATTAAAGTCAAAACACATCCATGTATAAAAAAAGTAGGCTGAGGCATAAGGCCAATGGTAGATAGATTAATATATATATATATATATATATATATATATATATATATATATATATATATATATATAAACTTCCTGCATCTACTAGGGTAGCAGAACAGCACCTTCTATACAGGGGGATGTCCAACTTATAAAGTGCAAGTTCTAATTACCTAGTGTGCAAAGAACATGACGGAGCTCTGATCCCATCACAGTGCCATTGCCTTCCTTATCAAATACTCTCAGCCCCTCAACATAGTCTTCTTGTCCACCCTGGTCCTTGTTCTTTGCAATGGTTTGCATCATAGGTAGAAACTGATCGAAGCCAAGTGTCTTGGAGTTCAGCTCTGAAGGATCAAAAGAATTTGAGGAATAAAAACCACCATTATTAGTAGTCTTGACAAGCTCATGTATGCACATGCAGAAGAAATTATATACATGAGCTACAACAGAGAGAGAGTTCTCCAGTTTTTCATAATCTAAAAAATTTTAAGGCTGAGTATCTAGTAAGGTCAGACTGAACATTCACCATCATTAGGCAACTGACTGCTACAATATTATTTCCTTAGACAGATCACTCACCTTCAGCCTTAGGGTTTCCCAAGACTTTGAGAACCTCAGCATTGGTGGGGTTCTGTCCCAGAGCCCGCATGACATCTCCACACTGGTTGTAAATGATTTTGCCATCTCCAGTGCGGTCAAAGAGAGCAAAAGCCTCTCTGAAATCTGGTATGAAGAAGCAGATACAATGGAGCAATTATAAAATATCCCATTAATACTTCCTGATATAGATCCACTGCAATTCTATTTATTCAGTACAAAATATCCTTCTGGAAATGGCATCTTTCAACAGCAACAACAATGCAATCCCCAGTGACAATGACAGAAAGATATAACATGATATATCACTAAATGACATGGACAACTATTCTAGTTAGAATCGTTTTGGTAAACCTCCCTAATGTCTCATGTGGCCTAAGCATTCTCCATCTACCTGCAGGTGACTGTGTAATCTGCAAGTATATCATTAAGTAGCCAATACAGGCCATGCAGCAGTGCAAGAATATCAGCTTCCCAGAATAATATGGTGGCTCAGAGGTTACCATACAGCACTGGTATCTTGGACTGAAGCCTAAACAAGGTAATACCTACAGAGAGTTTCTCTGTTCTCGCAGTCTGTTTGGGCTTCCTCCAACACTCAGATAAGTAGACAGATAGACGTTAGTGTATGTGTCTTCAAGTGAACCTCTCAGGCGACTTCTGCTGCCCTAACTAAGTAGGATGACCGAGGGAGAGAAGGTGAGCTCCATGATATATAGGCTTATGTGAAATGGAACAGTATTTCTGAGTAAAAGCAGAGGAAATCCTGACAGGACTCCTAGGAGAGACAGAGTCCTGCTAACCTTACCTGCACACAGTGGTTGCCAGTGTTACATCAATATGTACACAGCAGGCTGTCAATCATTGTGTGTGGGCAGGGTAAGCAGGACTTACAGTCTCTCCTAAGAGTCTGGTCAGGATTTACTCTACTCCAAGTCAGAGCTCAGCTTCTCTCCTTCTAGAATACACGGCTCATAAACATGGCAGCAGAAATGACCCAACAGGTTCCCTTTCAATAGCGCAGTTACATTAAAAGGACTTCTGAGGACAGAGACTGACGCGAACAATATCAAGCATTCAGTCCATGAAGGTGCCGCATGAACGCAAATTATGTGAAGAATGCAGCTCATCTGTGGTCCCCTATATCAGACTTAAAGGGTCAAAACCCCTATAGTAGGAACACTGAGTCCCTACTGTACCCCATTTGACCATATTCCATAAAGGTCTAAAAAGATACAACTTCACATACAAGATCGAGCCATCATGTTGTATATAAACCTAGTAGCACAAAGCGATTACTGCAATGTCTAATGTGCACATGCAGCGCAACCATAGCTGTATAGTCTTCCATGACCAGGGACATCCTGGGACTATCTACCATTTCAGTTCCTGTGATATGTAAGCTTTTCTCCTTTACCCAGCACAGGCTCTTACAGGCAGAGACGCTGTAGTCAGACAAGGTACCAGACAGCTTGCCACTTCCTTCCTGTGGCACTCCCTGTATCCACCCCTCCTGCTGCATTCCAGGGAGTGAAGCTGAACCCATCCCACACAGCTACCTCCCATAGTAATGCAAAGCAGAGAAAGCTGCTACGTCTATCTGCGCCCATGTAAAATGTTACATTATCCCTGAGTGCAGATCCTAAGGTAACATTATGGCATTAGCAGACAGGATGAGAGCCGGAGGCACTTCCCAGAGAGGAATGTACGGTCCTGACTCCCATCATTGACTCCTCCTCCCCGCCAGCCCTGTACTAACAGCTCAGAATGAGGCTTTGTTACCATATAAGGCATCCACAAAGCAGTCTGGCAGCCATCTTCATGAAGAGGAAGGGAGGGGGTGTAGGGTTGTGTCAAAAGAACAAGGCAAAGAACTGCATGTATAACATAACATCCTCACAGCAGGCACAGGCAGTCTCCACCTTATAAGGCTGCTGCCGACTATACACATACTACACAGAATCACTGTTATATACCCCCTATGTATGAGATGACAAATTGTTTTATTCCTTATCCTTGATACATCCCATCACATAAGACTTAACCTAATGAAAAGTAATGTATAGTATTGTAAGAAGTTACACAGCCTGCAAGTCCACAATAGCCATTTAATATTAGACTTGCTGCCTTGGACTAGAACTACACACAGACTTGACAGCTGCAGTCTACAGCCAAGGATCTTAAGCAGTGGATATACAATACCAAGTAAAAAGAGTTGCGCACAAGTCTCATGTTTCTGGCTGTGGTGCAACAAATTGATATATTGCATAGGATTACACTGCAGAACTGAACGCAATGTGCACATTACACCTGTAAATTCACACGACACAAAACATGCAATTTAGTGAAGGTAAAATTATTGAAAGAGTTGTCCAGAAGGTCAACATCTGCCCATCAACTGTATCTAATATCACATCTCATCACAATTCAAGTGAACAGAGCTGAACAGCAATAGCAGACACAGCCAGGGACAGATGTTTTTATAAAATAAAAAAAACAACATGTTTTTCTCATCCTGGAACCTCTTTACAATGTGTTGTGATACACCATATACAGCGTGTAATTTTAACATACTTATGGGAAGAAAAAAATTATATGTGCAGGCACTTTCATGTGACCTCTTACAGACATAATTGCCCTTGGCCATTTCCTTTGGTCCCATAGACGTCAAAAGGAGTGGTAACGTGTATGCTCAGCCACTGCTCTTGGGGCCTCCACTGTAATGATCAGTAGTGTTTCCACCGGTCGTACTACCCGCCAATCTAGCAGATACCCCCTATCTAGTAAATAGGGGGTAACTTATTACCGGAGTATCACTGTACAGTGCTGCGGAATATGTTGGCGCTATATAAATAAAATGTATTATTATTTAATAAGTACAAATGAAAGACTCCAGCAAGGCAATTAGCAGAGCACAGGCCACAGCAACCTGTATTCTGCTAATACATAGGCTCTTGTACAGTAGTCTGACCACTGTTAGGGATTACAAGCAAATAGAGGAATTGCTGCTAAAACCTTAAACTATGTTATAAGTATTTCAGGGAACTGGATAACAACCATTTCTGATAATGAAAAACATGACAGACCAGGGTGAAGCCGGCCATACACACAGGATAGGTGTTGCACGCTCATTCAGCCGTCAGTCAAGTACTTGCATTCTGAATGGGGAGAGGAAGCCATAGCCAGATACCATTGCCCGTGGCTTATCTCCCAAAGGACAGGACAGGGCATGTTGAAATTCAACTACCTGATCCTCATGTCTACAGACTTCTGCTGTCAGGGGAGTGTTGGGAGACCCATATACGGGCGGCCCACCCCCAGAGGAAACACCCAACATGTATGATCAGGGTAATGACAACCCCTACAGATAAGAAGATCTAATGATCCAGTGTCCCCTCCCTTTAGGATTGCCCAACAGTTCCATACATGAGACATAAAATACATAATATAGAACAACCTATAGGTATTAGTATGATCTGCTACGGGGAGGAGGGATGGGTGGGGTAGTAGTCCTTCACAACACACAAGTCACTTACCACCTATCAGATGGGGGGAAATTCAGTCTGGTCACCAGAAGAAAGGAGAGACAGACAGGAATGAGAAGTGGAGGGGGTGCTGGAAATGGAAGACGACTGGAAGAAGTCAGGAAAAACACAGCAGCAATGATCCCTAAGCCACCAGTTATTGGGAGCAACCGACGAGATCGTTCACTTACCGGCGATCTGATCGTCTGAGAAGTCGCACTGTGGAATACAAGAGAAGGAAAAGTTGTCACCAATGCAATATCAAAACCCATCCACACCCATAACCTGTGCAGCCGGGGCCTAAAGATTACGTCATATGTATACTGAGCCCAGAGCCAAGGTGAGTCTGCTCCACACTGCACTCCCCTACAGGACACCCGCCATTACCACACCGGGGCGCAGTACACAGGACCCCAGCGGCTGCAGTGTTCAGGACATGGGCACTACTACATTACAAGGCTCGGGATGATATCTCACAGAGACTCTGCTCACCATGTTGCCTGCTCGTCCCTCTTCCGGAATGTGAATGTCGTGGGCCGGGGAAGCGCTTTCTATTGCTGACTACGTCACCGGACCCGGTCTGACCACTCCCAGCCTGAGACACTAAGACAAGGCCGTGACAGCAGCTCCGCTCACACTCCCGGCCTACTCCTGACTTACTAGCGCCATCTGCTGTTACTATTCTGTATTGTGGACTACTTTATGCAAAAGCGTTGTGCAATGTTTGGTTGTTCACACACAGCATTTTCAATGGCGTTTTGCGTTTTTTTTTTTTATGTATATCATTCTGGATAGATGCTAATTTAAAATATGTAGTAAAATATTGGAACTCTAGATAGCAGTGCTTTGGTTTCTGACATTTTTATACCTCCCAACTTTCAAAGGATAGAAAGAAGGATGAAATGTGCAAATTTAGCCCCACCCACCTCTAATTTGACACTGCCTATTCCCATCCATTTCTCTTTGTGCCCCCGCATAGTATAATGCCCCTAACATGATATGCCCCCAAATTATAATGTTTCCCTCCACTTGCCCCCACAGTATAAAGTCTCTCTCCTGGTGCACCCACAGTTTAATGTCCCCTACCATCTTCCCCCACTTTAATGTCCCCCTCCATCTGCCCCCAATTTAATGGTCCCGTACCGCTGCCCCCAATTTAATGTCCCCCCTCCATCTGCCCCACAATATTATGACTCATATCCTGGTACCAACTAAACATTTTCACCAGAGTCTCCATTGGAGACTCCGCTGCAGAAACCAGCAATAAAAACGGCAGAGAGGTAAGTACTACATGGAGGACTCCTCTCCGCCAGTTTAAATGTAAAAACATCGAAAACCCTGTTTTAAGCAATCTGGATCTCCGTTGTTTGGGTCCCCCTGGTGTACCTGAACAATGGCGACCCGTGTGCAGATGTGAACCTAGTCTAAAGGGGTTGTCCAGGCTAAAACTTTTTTTAACCACAGAATAGGCCATAAATACCTGATTGTAGGGGAACAATCAGCTGTATGGAGCTGCTACCGGCACCCATCCTATATAAGGCTGGAAGCAGAAAGCTCTGACCCCTGTACAGCGGCCTATACACAGAAAACTGTTATGAGTTATACCACAAATCTACTCCAGTCACTGACTGGTGCAAATCTGCGACCAGGTGCTAGAATTACTAAGAGCCTGTAATGAGCTGTGCACCTGGCAGGAAATGAATTAAGACGGGCATAAGGATCACCAGTCTTAATAAATTTCACTCAATGAGAAAGATAATAGGTGGAGGGCACTGTAGGGCATATGTTGAGGTCACAGTGAGTGGAGTAGCCAGGACCAGCTTAGAAGCTGCAGCTGCAGGGTCTGGTAGTTTGGCATGTGTGGCGAGGGAACATGCCCGCTGGCCATGAGGCACAGTCGGAGAGGATGGTGGAGTCTCCCATGGGGAGTAGTATCACTCCCCAAAGCTGTGCTGGCATCGGAGGAAGCTGCATGTGACTGCTTGTGCCGGCAAAGCTCAGGCTGCAGGTCCTGTGTCAGCAACGGCAGAATGCAGGAGCGCGGGAGAGTGCCGGCTGGCTCTGAACCGGCACTACTGGCTGTCTCCCAGGGAAAGGAAGAAATTGAAGATAGGCACATCAGGTGCCTGAACTGTAAGTGAGCCCCCAGGGCTCAAGTTTGAGCCATTTTCAAATACTTGCGCCTTTCTGAACAAAAAAGGCTCAAAGTGCACATGGCACAAAAAAGGCACATCAAAACTAACTTACATGTGCACAACATTTAACAAGGAGGTGCACCTACGTCATACATCAGCACCACAGTAAACTAGTCTAAAAAAAAAGGCGCACCTGCGAAAAGTATGGCCAAAAAAGGGGAAGATGATAAATAACCGTCATAGAGTTTTAGTTTATCTTTCCCATTGGGTGGAGTTTAAAAAGACTGGCAATTCTTACGCCAGTCTTAATTAATTTCCTACCAGGCGCACAGCTCATTACAGGCTCTAGCCTCTTAGTAATTCTAGCACCTGGTCACAGATTTGTGCCAGTCAGTGACTGGAGTAGATTTGAGGTATAACTAATGACAGTGTTCTGGAAGTGAGTTATAGTAAATCTTGTGAACTGGGGTATCCCCACCCCGCACTTCCCACTGTCTAAAAAAGTGGCGAGCAGAGTACAGTGGCAGAGATGAGCCATAGTGTACCAAAAATGCATTAAGTTGAGGCACATATTTGGCTACTTTTGAGGTGCAACTGCTTTTGTAAATGTTGGCCACTGAACATGGGGCACATTTATCAATAATCCCTCTACACCAGTTTTCTGGTGTGGAGGGGTGATATTGTGGCCCACATTTGGCACAAGGCCCTTTCGTAGGGACGCATCGGCCTGAAAAATTCATTATAATTCACAACAGTTTGTTATAAAGGAAATCTTTTGATTTAGAATGGAAAATTTTGATATTTAAACAATTTGAGACTGAGCTCAAACAATTCACTTTTCCGTACAAGAGTTACACAATAGTTTTCTCCCTATCCATCATATAACTCTAGTAAGAGGATAGCGATTGCCTCTGAAAAAAGTCTTGCCTGGGAGGAGCTTCACCTGAGGGCCCTGAAGCAGAGGGTGCATGCACATGAACGCATTCAATCACTTTTCAGATGACATTTAGGCTGGGTTCACATGACATTTTTGTATCTGAAGAACTGAGCAGTTTTTAATTGTAGTAATGAGTAGCACATGTTACTATACATTTCACCTGTATGAGAACAACCATTAAACTGAAAACCTGTGGTTTTGGCAGGGGGCCCCACGTGGCAGAAAAAAAGCAGTATTTTACACTAACAGCAAAATTCTAGCGTATCCCATCCTTACTTTGCGGGAAAATACGTGCAGTGGACACATTGCAATTTCCAAAACCGTTGCGGTTTTGGAAATCGCATTATGTCAATTATACCTACGGAAACGCCGGCAGTTTCCCTATAGGTGTAATTGAAGCAGAAAGGACTTTCTATGAAAAACGCTGTGGGAAAAAACACAATGAGTTGCCGCTGCGGTTTTTCCCACAGCGCTTTTTTGCTGCGGGACACTACGTGGGGCCTTAGCCTTACTGTCATTAGTAGATCATAGATTCCTGCAAACTCTGTTGTATTCACTATTAGCTCTGCAGGCTAGTTAAGATGAGGTGTGTAAATGAACCCATAAATGGCACACACTGGGTTAATGATGGGAGTAGAAGGGGACCAGGTCCAAGACTTTAGTTGTGCCACTGAGGATTAGACTAGGTCATACCACATTTGTGTGTCCACATTTTTATTTATTTAGCTTACTTATATAGCGCCATCATATTCTGCAGCGCTTTACAGACATTGCCAGTCACTGTTCCATATAGGGCTCACGATCTACATTCCCTATCAGTATGTCTTTGGAGTTTTTAAGTATATACTTATTTTAAAACAATTTATACTACCAAAAAGGGATACCAACTGTGTACTTTTTCTCAATTAACTTTTTTATTAGAGTTTCAAATATCACCAATGCATATACATAGTAACAAACAATGTGCATAACACAACCATCATAGATTAGATATTCAGATAAGCTGGCGTATTACATACAACAATTGACTAAAAACACAATGTGTAATGGAACGTTAGGGGAGGAAAAGAAATAATAAATCCTAAGGGTAAAAGGCCAAGGGTCTCAGTATATTATTTTGTCATATAGGGGGTTCCCATAAATGCGTCTTGGTAGTGTCTTTAAAGAACTCATACCAAAGCGCCCAGATAGCGCAAAACTTCTGGTGGGTACGCAATTCTAAATGGGAAAGTTCCTCCATCCGTGCAACTTGAGATACTTTCCGCAGAAAGTGGGATATTGGAGGGGGGGAATCAGATGCCCAGTATAGAAGAATCATAGATTTGGCAATAGCCACCCGTTGAAGCCAAAGACGTCTGCGGGACCTAGGCGGGGAAGTGGGCCACAGATTCAAGAAAAGTCCCACAGGGGTCAGAGGTTCGGTAACTCCACAAATCTGGTTCAATAACTGCTGTACAATTGACCAGTAAGGGGATATTTTTTCACACTCCCACCATATATGCAGATATGTACCTTCGGACTTATGGCAGCGCCAACACAATGGGGATACATCCGGAGAGAACTTGTGTACTACAGTGGGCGTTCTATACCATCTGGTAGCCAATTTATAGCTTGATTCCTGCAAGCGCACACATCTGGAAGGCCCTGTGGATCGCTTGAGCATAGATGAGATTTCTCCAGGGGTAAGGGACATCTGAAGTTCTACCTCCCATTGTCGCACGAATGAGGGGAGCTCTGTGCCTAATTCGCTCAGAAGGTTGGAGTAGAGAGTGGATAGCGGTTTTGGTATCTTTTGTTTCCGGAGTAGGAATTTTTCTAGCCATGTAGTTGTGCGATCGTCAGGCTCCTGCTTCAGAGCTCTCAGGTACAGTGCTTTAATCGATTGGTAAGTTAGGAAATTAGTATGTATGGAGAGGGGGTGTTGGGTGAACTCGGAATAAGAAGGGAAGGCCCCATCAATCAGTATCGAGTCGTAGGGTAATCGCCCGACATGTTTCGGCACTCTCGGTGCCGATTCTATAAACTTGGATTCCGATAAAATTAAATCCTGTACAGACATGAGGGGAGAGGGACCTGGTGACATAGAGAGCAGTCTCCGTGTCCATAACCATGAGTCATATACCGCTGACGTCAGTACATTGACGGCGAGGACCTGCTTAGCCGTTTGGCGGGGGAAACCATAGTATCGCAGTAAGGGGGAAGTCTATAGTGGCTTCCTCCACTGACACGCGTAGTCTCGCATTATCCCTTTGAAACCAGTCAATGATCCTTGTCAGTTGTGCTGCATGATAATATGTTCTTATATCTGGTAAACCCATGCCACCTAACTTCCTAGGTCTGGTCAGAGTACGGAACACCACTCTAGGGCGAGAGTTATGCCAGACATATTTGGAAAACATTCTGCGGAGGGATGAGAAGAATGTTAGTGGAAGAGGGATAGGGAGGGTTTGAAAAAGGTATAGTATCTTAGGTAGAATCATCATTTTCAGTAGACCCATCCATGAGATATGTGGGACCTGCCAAGATTCTAAGAGAGATTTAATGTTGGCGAGCAAAGGGCCAGTTAGCATCGTACCAGCATCTGGGTGAGGGCGTTAAATTTAATCCTAAATATTTGATATAGTCATGTCACAGTGGGAATGGGGAGTTAGCCTGTAAATCAGATTTAACCGAAGGGGGGCTATAGACACACAAAGCTTCGGATTTCGTGGTATTAATTTTAAAATTTGAGAGGGTACCGAAGGCCGTAAAGATCGTATCTATGTGAGGTAATGCAACTGTTGGGTTGGTAAGGATTATTAAGAGGTCGTCTGCAAAGGCGGCCATACTATGACATATCTCTCCAGTAGTCAGACCTTCCAGCAATGGGTCCTGTCGGATATTCTGAATTAATGTTTCAATGGTCAGAACAAAGAGTAAGGGGGATAATGGGCAACCTTGCCTGGTGCCAATTTTAATATCAAACGGGGAGGAAAGGCAGCCATTGACTCTAATTTTAGCGCTAGGTTTGGAGTACAAAGCCATGACCTTCTGGATAAACATGTGTGGGAAGCCAAAATACCGCAGTGTTTCTGTCATAAAGGTCCAATCTACCCTATCAAAAGCTTTTTCCGCATCTGTTGAAAGAAGTACCAAGGGGGTCTTCCTGCGTTGGGCATGTTGTATCAAATGAAGCACTCGTTGGGTGTTATGTTTGCCTTCTCTGCCCATTATAAACCCCACTTGCTCTGGGTGGACCAGGGAGGGTAGGAATGATTTTAATCTATTAGCTACTAATTTGGCGTATAGTTTAACATCCACATTTAGCAAGGAGATGGGGCGGTAGCTACCACATTGTGTCGGGTCCTTGCCTTCCTTAGGAATGATCGAGATATGGGCTTCCAAGGCTTGGGGAGGGAAGCAATGGGCGTCGTCTACAGAGTTACAAACCTGGAGAAAATGGGGGAGAAGGATAGAGCTAAAGTGCTTGTAGTAAAAGGCTGGGAGGCCGTCGGGGCCAGGAGCTTTCCCCAGAGGGTTGTCAGCAAGTGCGGACTGTAATTCTGACAGCGTAAAGGGAGTCGTAAGCTCATCTTGTTGTTGGGGAGTAAGCGATGGGAGGGAGAGGGATTGCAAAAAGGACCGGATTTTAGTAGAGCAGTCTTGTAGCTCGAGATGGGTCTCAGCAGGTCTAAGGTTATACAATTTCTGATAAAAAGCACAAAATTCAGAAGCTATGTCTGAAGTGTCTTTTAAGCTAGTGCCTGACCAGGAAGTGATCTCCGCTACAAAGCTTTGGTTGCGTCTTTTTTAAACTAAATATGCCATCAGTTTCCCGCCCTTGTTACCATGCATATAGTACTTATGGGAGGATGACAGATAGGCTTTAGCAGTTTTTAGGTTCAGGCAGTCTTTACGTCTATTAATGTGAGGCACATGAAGTTACTAAAACTAAATTAATAACCCCAAATGCCTGACATTAATAGGAATAGTAACCCCAGCATGTACCTGTTGGTGGTTTTTATTTTCACTTTGCTGTACAGAGCTCACAGGGATGCACATGGCAAAAGCTCATCACTGTAGCAGGCAGGGTCCTTGTGCTGTACAGTGATGAGCTCCGCCTCCTGGGCTTTCCTCACTCCTTTCATTGGTGGGCAGGGAAGGCAGCAAGAGAAGGGGGAGCGTCCTCTATGTCACCTCAAGCACAGCACTGAAGTGACCTCCCCTCTTCATTTAATGCTTGCAGTTCCCGTGCTGGCTGCCGTGCCAGCAAAATATGCCATGCGTGCCAGGGGTTGCTGACCCCTGGTTTAGTGGCTAGAGTCAGAACTTCAGATTTTATAGGAATTTAGACAAAAAAAAATATGGGAAAATTTAAAAAAAGAAAACTCACCAAAAATGTAAAAAATTTAGTGAACATAAAATTCGAAGAAAAAAAAAAAAGGTAATCTTCTGGCAACATAGAGCTATTGTGAGTGAGGCAGGGCTGAAGCAACTGATGCTATTGGTGTTAGCAGCTGAATGGAGTGGGGGGGTCATGATAAGTCACTCTGTTTTGGCCATGGTACTTAGGAAAAGGTCTAATGTGGTGATGAACTGTTGCCCAAGTTCCCAAGTTGAAGGGAAACCAAGCAACACTATTGGTTTTAGGGACAACAGATGATAAAGATGTGACTAGAGCTTTGGGGGAAGAGTTGTACATACATACCCAAATGTGTAGGTACTGGAGTTTGTAAGGTATGGTTAGGAGCACTGGGTTGTTTATCAGTCTGGGGGCCAGGTGGGAGAGCCTTTCTTTTATTGTTACACTGTATATTGTTTTAGTTCATGTTGAAGATCAGAAATCTGCAAATACGTGACCAGACCAACACAGCTGGCGTAGTCCAAACACCTTATCACACAATGTAATCTATAGTCTGTGGAACAGTAACTCAATAGTCTTTGCTGATCTAGTTTTCTCCTGCAGGGCATGGCGTCTGGCATTTTAATCGATGGTCAGAGTTACAGTATACCTCACTTTTTATATTACTTTTCCTTCCATGCCCATATTAAAAGTTTACTAACTCCTATAATATCTACAACAAATAAGTGATGCAGTTTATGTATGATCAGCTACATTTGCATAAACATTAACCCCTTTCCACCACAGCCATTTTTCATTTTTGGATTTTAGCTTTTTACTCCTCATATTCCAAAAAATAATATTTCCTAATGGTACATATAATGTTCTGTACAGGGAAGTTGGAATAGGGAAAAAACACAACACAGTAGTGCCATTTTCTTTTGATAAGGGAAATGTGAACGATTACAGTCAGACATCATCTACGGTATTCACTTAAATTGTCTGCAGAACCCTGTGTACAGCTAGTATCTACCACTATACAGTTACCATAAAGTCATAATATGGAAGCAGTTTACAAGGTATACATCTGAAATAAGCCTAGGTCTCAGGCAATCCCTTTCATATCCTATGTCAAAGTACAGCAACAAAAACCAAGGAAGATCTTGCTATTAAATAACTTCATAAAGACACAGTGAGACCATTTTATTGAATAAGTAACAATGGTCCATGATGAATAGTAACAATTTGCAAATGGAATAACAAAACAGTGTACAAGCATACATAGAAGTACAGATAGTGCAACTATTGCTTATCCTTCTCACAGCCGCATATTAAAAATTTGTGTAATATAAAATGTAAAAAAAAAAAATTAAAATTAAATTGTAAAGCGAAATTCTGGCTTCTGTTTGAAAGCAAACAATAGGATGAAACCATAAATAAGACCTGTTCCCCACTGCACCAAATATACTGAAGTGGAGGGGTGAAAGTTCCTCTTTAAGCATGACAGGATTCACAGCTCTTGCTTATCAGTGATTTTTCCAGCTACTAACACATTGCTGCTCCATCTACTAATGTGGATTTGGGCAAAGTGGCTTAAACATTTGGTAAATGGTTTGGAATTTGTTTCTAATGAATGTGATCCACATATTAGAAGTCTTCCCCCTGCTGTGTATTCAGCTGCTAGCACATTACAGTGATAGACAACATACCATTCTGAGTGATTTTTGCCTAAAGGCCATTTTGTTTTCAAGCTTATGGGCAATTCCCAATTTTAATCTTAATTTTCATATTTTTTTCTTAAAAGAAATTATAAACATTTAGTGAGCCGACACAGGGAGAACTTGTCAGATATATCTGATACAGACGTCCTCATCCTACCATCCAACTACTGAGTAAAGTGAAGTAAAGCTGTTGATCATAGTTTATGGTGAGAGGAGAAAGACTGCATGGAACATATCAGCCTCCATGGCAGGGCTTACAGTAATTTCATGATTCTAATGAAAACCAGAATCACAATTTTTTTGAAATGGCAAATTAATGTGATTAATTGCACAGCCCTACTTTGATGCGATATGCAAATGAAACAGTTGGTAACACTTAGAGCATGCCTTTTTGCTCCTGAAGCATCACTCATGCTGCTTAGACACTTTTCTTACAGTTATGACATCACCCTTACAACTCACATCACAGGCAGCAGAGGGGAAGGGTCAAAGGGGCGAGAGCATTGCTCTAGGAGATGAGGGCACGCCCTGAGTGCACCAACTTCCTCATTTACATATTACTTCAAAGTTGTTTTTCTTCAAATCTACAAAACTGACATAACAGAGGTATGTTGGTTATCATTGTAATGTGCCCTGTAACGTGGTGGTGGTAGTCTCCCTTTAAGTATACAGATGTAACAGTGTCAAATATCTTAAACTGTGTATTTCTGACATCCTTCAAAAGGTTAACACTTTATTCAAAGCAAACCTGTCAGGTGACTTCTGCTGTCCTATCTGAAAGCAGGGTAACAGTAAGACATGGTGATATTTAGGTTTATGTGAATTTGAGAAGAAATTCTTAAGTGAAAGCAGAGTGATTCCTCTCCGGACTCCT